>QQXO01000225.1:0-37326 GCA_003709845.1 Chaetothyriales sp. CBS 134916 | reverse complement strand
GTTTATTAAAGACTATTTATAACTAACTATACTATTATATAACCTAATATAAAAAGGGATACTATTTATATAGAACTAAGAAATAGAAGAGGTATTTAAGAAACTAAAGAAGGTATTTATAACAGTACCTATACTAGTGTAGTTTAATCCAGAAAGAGAGATAATACTAGAGATAGATTTATCTAGATACTATACTAGAGGGATAATATCTTAATACAATAATCAAGGTATCCTATAACTAGTAGCCTTCTTCTCTAAAAAGAACAACCTAGCAGAATATAATTACAAGATCTATAATAAGGAAATACTGATAATTATTAAGTGCCTATAAGAATAGGAAGCTAAGCTTAAGAGTATTAAGGAATTCATAATCCTTACTAACTATAAGAACCTCAAGTACTTCAATAAAATCTAGTGACTCTTGGAACAATAGATAAGATAGTAGCTAGTACTAAGTAAGTTTAACCCTATAATTCAGTATAGACTAGGTAAGGAGAGATAGAAGCTAGATATATTATCCTGATAGAAGCAAGACCTACTAGTATCTATTAATAACAAATAACTCTAGCTAAGAATAGTGCGCCTAATACCAGAAGGGATAATTAAGGCTAATACCATAAGAATAAGACCTAAAGGATTCAATAGACTAAGTAACTAAATAATAGAAAAGGGGCTGACCTATAATATATATTATAGATCAAATATACTGGTATAGTAAAGGTAGTAGACACTAGTAATAGAGAGACTAGTAATAAGTATTATAGATATCTCTATAATAGACTAAATAACCTTAGTAGAGAATAAGCTAAGTCAACTCTAGGAGAAGGGTAAGCAGGTTAACCCTAACTTCAAAATCTTAATAGTGATAGTATAAAAGTAAAAATATATCTTTCTAGATACTCTCTAGGAACAGGTAAAAGTCTCTATTACTGATTATAAGATAGCCCTAGACAGCTTATTATGTTTCTAAGGGTAGAGATAGATCCTAAATTATAAACCCCTAAGAATAAGGTTAATCTAGGAAGCCTATAATTCAATACTTATAGAGCACCTAGGTAAGAATAAAATAATAGTAATTATAAGAAGATAATTCTTCTAGCCTAGAATAGAAGTAGATATCTAATAATTCATAAGGAACTATAATATCTATAGATAAATAAAAGTTTAGTAAGACTAGAAACAAGGTCTATTATATCTACTACCTATTCCTTTATAGCAGTAGAAGGAAATCACTATAGACTTTATTAGACTACTCCCTAGAAGCTAAGGCTATAAGAATATCCTAGTAATCACTAACTGATTAGGGAAGGGAGTTATCCTTAAACCCTATAAGTCGCTAGAGATAGACTATATCGCGAAGTTATTTATTTAAGTATTTTATTGGTTTTATAGGCTACTAACTACTATTATATTAGATAGAGAACCTTAATTTATAAATAGTCTATAGCAGAAGATATATAAACTACTTAGTATTAAATAATAACTATTAATAGTATACCACCTAGAAATAGATAGGTAGATAGAAAGGGTAAACATAGAAGTCAAAGTTATACTATACTAGTAGGTAAACTTTAAATAAGATAACTAGGTAGAGATACTACCTATAGTCTAGTTAGTACTTAACAGGAGAGACTTAATAAGTACAGGACTATCCCTATTCTTCCTAGTATATAGGTACTATCTAGAACTATTCTAGCTCTTTAATAATATAGAAGGGGATAATATAGAAAAAGGAAATAATATACTAAGACTACTAGTAAAGAAGGGAGAAGTAATTATAGTAAAGCTATAAGAAGTAACCTAATAGGCTTAAACAGCAATAATAGCAGCATAGTAAGAGTAAGAGAGATAGATAAACTAATATAGGAACCCCTCGCCAGTATACTAGATAGAAGACAAAGTTTAGTTAGACCTAAAGAATATCAAGACAACCTAGCTAAGTAAAAAACTAGGCCTAAGAGTAGCGAAGTATATAGTAATAGAGGTTATAGGGCCTCACAGCTACTAGTTAGATATACTAAGGAGAGTATATAATATCTTCAATATTAACCTACTGAGGCTAGTTATATTAGATCTATTCCTAAGCCAGTAAGTAGGTAACTTATAGCTAGAACCTATCTAGGTTAATAGTGAAGAGGAGTACTTAGTTAAAAAGATCCTAGATAAACAGATAGTCTGGGGAAAAGGTAGAGGAGGCCCTAAGAAGCTAGAATATCTAGTTAAGTAGATTAGCTAGGTAGAACTAGACTAGTAACTAGCAGAAAACATTAAGGAAATATAAGCACTAGATATCTATCTCTAATAAAAGGGATAAAAGAGAGAGGTAATATTAAGGGCTGCGCCCTGAAAAGGTCTTGGCTAACACTAGTAACAACCTGGCTGGCCCTGGGTTCAGCAGGCCTACACAAAAGCTTTATAAAAAACATCAGGTAACCTTCCTATTTCGGAGTTATAGATAATAACTCTATCTATAACTCTTATCCCCTCTTTCTGATAGGAAGCTACGCCACTATAGATTATCTGAGACTAGAGGAGGAGATATATCTAGAGTAGAGATACATCTAGAAGAGCAGAGATATACCTAGAAGGGTAGAGATACACCTAGAAGGATAAAGATATATCTAGAAGAGCAGAGATGTTTCTAGAACTGGACAGAAGCGGATATATACCAAGATCAGGGTAGGGAAGAGGGAGTACTTATTCTAGCAGCTCCTGCTGCCCTGGAATACCTTCTCTTCAAGAAAACCTTCTTGTTAATAGAAGCCCCTGTAGATAGTGTATCAATCCTGTCGCAAGCCCTTACACTAAGGCTCTAATTCTGAAAAAGCCCGATATCAGGGATAAGTAGATATCCTAATCTATTATTATGTTATTGTATAAGGTATTCTAGTTAGAGGCTAATTCTGGTATTACTTAGGTTACTCTACTTATGTATTTCTTCAATCCTCTTTGTAGCGAGATAATCTGCTATATTATTATAGTTCTATATTAGTATATAAAGGAATATAAGTCTAGGAGGAGAGAGGTCTATCACTATGATTTTGGCAAAGGTATTGAAGGTAATATCTTATATAACCCTTATTGATTATATAGTGTAGGGATATCTATAATCCTGATCACTAATAAACTTAGTGATTAGGATTATAGATATCCCTATACTATATAATTAATTCTATTAACTACTTATATACTAATTATTAATTATAGGGTTATATAAACACTATTATAGGCTATAGTGTCAGCAAAGTAAGCAGAAGTAAAGCTTGATCTATATAATCCTCATAAACTATGTCCTTATATATATTAAACAACTTTATAGAGATGATGAAGAAGATATAGAAGAGGACCTATATAGGGATAATATAAGTATACTTCAAGTATATAGTTCCTATATATTATATATAATAGGAGGTAGTCTTGATGAAGAGGGAGGTGGTGAGGAGTATAGCTATAAGGAAGATCACGAGGAGGAAGATCATGAGGAGGAAGATCATGAGGAGGATGGTCATGAGGAGGAAGATCACGAGCAGGATGGTCATGATGAGGAATATAAAGATGAGTATTCTCTATTATAATAGAGTATATATCAATAGTTATAAATAGATAAATGAAGGTTTCTATAAGTTCAAATAAATGAGAGAATATATGAGATTATGAAGATTAAGGTGATCAAGGTGATCTTTTGAAAGAGAGAGATCTGGCTGTTACTAATTATTAATATGAATTTCAAGAACTATAGAAACCTCTGGTAAGTTGAGGTTGCTCTATAAGCTTATAGCTAATTCAGGTTGCTGCAGGAGCTTATAGTAAATTAAGGTTGCTGCGGGAGCCTATGGTAAATTTAGGTAGCTACGGGAGCTTATAGTAAATTAAGGTTGCTATAAGAGCTCATAGTAAATTAAGATGCCCTAACAGCACATGAGGCTAATGTTTTGCGCTTTGCCCTTTTGAGCGCACAGCACCTATAAGCTCCCAGGGCCAACCAAAAAAAAATCATGATGCCAGTTGATTTAATCTAAGTATATAACCACTATCCTAGTATAGATTATACCTATTATGAAGCCTGTCTTATTGAAGTTATAGAAATCACTATTCTAGATCCTGTATTTCGTGTATATATTAGTGACCAGATAGAACTATATATTTAATATATCAGGATCTTCTTATAAGGCCCTCTGATAATTGTATAGGTGAGAAAAATATATACAGAGCTCTGGTTATTATATAATAAAGCGATCAGTCTAGTACTTCCCGATATATTATATATCACGCTTAACTAGTAGGAGATTTACTATATCTTCTATATCGGCTTTCCGAGGTGAAAATCCTCTTGAATCTAGTTATAGTATATATTAAATAATTATATCCTCCTCGCTTCTTATTAAATTTGATTGACTACCCTGGGTATTAGCCTTTAAAGATTTTCTAGCTATTCTATCTTGTAAGGTTGTTCGTGGGATATTGAACTACTCTACGAGATATTAAATACTTAATTTTGGGTTGCTGCGCTTTGTATCTATTGCAAGAATAATACAAGACTCAATACTAGGATCTACTATAGTTGTGGTGGAAGAAATTGTGTGTTGAAGTTGAGGTAGATGAAATTGAGAAAAGTGGGCGACTAGGTGATGTGGGCGGCTTAGTGATAAACTATGTTATGGGAAGATTTTAGTCCTAAATAACTTTTTACTCCTAAGTTATTTAAAAATCCCTTTACTATAGAGTATTATTAGAACAATAAGATCTATAAGTATACCAATTTTTAGGATAGGTTAACACCTAAGTTTTCGAGCAAAAAATTGTGATTTTGACTGATTTTGGTAAGAAATTGGGTGCCTGTGGAAACTTTTGGGCGGGGACTGTATACAGTAAGGAGTTAGTTTTCGCCTGATATTACGCACAATGCCACATTAATTACAACAGACCATGATCTTAGGAAGAAGCACAACAGTCCTCCAGGTCAGCGTGCTTGGACGTTGGTTGAAACAATGAGCCTCTGGGGTCAACGCCTGATACGAACGAGCACAGCACATCTTACCCAATACCCACGACAAGTGATGCGACCTGGGAAACGGAATCTCGATCGCGGTTCGACACCAGCAAATTGAAGTAGGCGCAAAAGGGTATGTAAGATGCAAATCTCCACGTACATTGTTATCAAGAGCCATAATATCATCGGGGGGAATCATCCTGCTTTCCTTCTCCATCTAGATGTTTGTCATCCTCTAAGCTTGATTTGGGCACTGCTGCTGTAGCACCATGAGAGGACTGCAGCTCTTCTGCATCCTTCCTGATCCCAATATCAGTTTGCGTGCCGCTATCGTGGTTCTAGCTTGGAGATGGCACGTCGACTTGAGGCGACGCTGAATTGCCTGCCCCTCTATTCTCACTAACTTGCTGAGGTGTCGAAAGTGGATCTTCCAGCGCAAGCGTTTTCGCTTCGTGAAGATCGACCTCATTGTCCTCCTCCCATGCGATTCTCTCCTTGCGCATATCTCGTTTCACCCATATGACGGACAGAAACGCCCAGACCAGGGCCCAGAAGAATGGAACCCCCCATCCTACAACCACATTAGCACACACTTTACCAAGTCGGGCAGTGGCAGCCACTTACCGAGACCGTAGGCAATTTCTTTGTCGACCTCATGAACACACACGACGACAATCAACGCAAGTCCAATGAGAACAGATGGAATCCCCCAGAAAAGGGACTGGTTCATGACCATTCGTCTAAAGCGAGGACTGGCATGGTATCTCGCATGGACTGCCTCACGATAAGGCCGGCCCGCATTGGCGTTGACCGCCACGACGTCTTCGATCACGTACAGTACACCTGGCAATACAAGTTCTCCCTTACCAGTCGAGCTGATCCGAAAGGGTGCGAGTCTTTTCAATAGTGCCAAGATGGTAACAAACATGATGCCCCCGCCAAGGCATAGTAACAGTGAGGGCCCTGGAAGCGATAAAACTCTGAGCCATACAATGTGAGGCGCGCTTCCCACGATCAGGAGCACAGTGACGGACCCGATGGAGAAGACGGAGAGCCAGTTGACAAAGTCAAAAGACCAGCGGCTTTTCGTCCCCAGCGGCCGATAGAAGTCTTCTTTCTTAATCAATCGCCACGAACGAACAGCGAACTCGAGATATGTTGGTCCGCCCCAGATGGAGGCAACAACAGCAAACACTGCAACCACGGTCAGCAAGCACGACCGCTAACCATGTCACGCCACCCACCAATCCAGCCTTGGATATGGCCGGCAAAGGTCATGGTATAGTACAAGACCAGTGGGATAGCACAAGCATCAATAAATATGAGTATGATGAGTAGACCTAGCTTCACTCGTCGCCATCCGTGGTGCCATGTGAAGGGAAGTTGGGGCAGAAGCGTAGGATTTTGTCGATAGTATTCGGCGAGCGTACTTGCTCTCCTCTTGAATTCGCGTTTTGTTGCAGCGCGACTGTCGTAGTATGCATTCGCCGGTGGTCGTTCCTCTGGCTTGTCCGTCCGCCGTCTTTCTAGGCCCGTGAACTCTACGCTCTTGCGTGGCCTGCTATGGATGTCGTTCGACGATCGGGACTGGTGCAATGCCTCCCCATGTAGAGCAGCTGCTCCAGCATTGAATCCGACACTGCGTCGGCCCGCGTCGAGGCTCGGTCGACTGCCGCGGATGACCTCAGGCATATCGTCATAGGCTCGAGGGCCACGCAACAGAGCTTCACTGATAGAATGGCAACATCATCAAAACAAAGGAGGTCGGCTGGACCATACAGAAAGGGCGGTGCAGTCCAGCAAAAGTTTGACACTGCTCAATCGCACGACTACATAGTAAGCCTTACTACCTCTTCAGGCAAATAATCGTGAGACAGTGCCATGCTTACCAGCTAGCTGCCCCGGCTCAATCCCATTGGTCAGAAGATGAGGGCCTGAATTTATTGCTGTATTATGAAACTATGATAACGGTGATAATGTCAGATACGATGATATTGTCCTCCTGTCTGACGGACCTGCTGGGCCCGTCGTTTTGTATGTGCAGACCCCTATCTCCCAATTCCTGCCCCAATTTCCTTTAGGGCCCAAGTTGCCCTTAGCGCCGATAAGAGTATCTGATGCTCAGGGCATCCAGCCCCCGAATTCTCCCATACTATTCGGGTGAATAATATTCCGGTTCCGATGTCATTTGACATGTCAGAGCATCAATACGCCAGATTACGCCTCACCGCGTGACAGATAAAGTTCTCAATCCGACTGGCTGGACTGCTCGGCTCTTGGACGTCCCGACGCATAACTGTGGTAGATAATAACAATAACAACAACATGGGAAATGACCATCACTCACTGTTACTACCCGAAGAAGGTCCTTGGGGTGCTGGACCTTGTTCATTGGGTGTACATACAGCTGTCCTTCGGCTTGCACGGCTCTCACTTGGTCCTGATGTGCGTCGGAAGTAGCATCGAAGCCATAACTGCAGTCCTATAGATGCTTCTGAGATTGCTACTCTTTTCCGACTCGCATTGGGAAGAGGATTGTCGTGCTCACGCCCGCCCGGAAGCCTTCGAAGGCCCCCGGAGTGAGAAGTGCCTGGGCTCTTATACAAGTCAGAATCGAGAAAACACAACTGCTCAAGGCTCCAAATTTAGTCTCAGCGACAGGGTGAGAGAGTGATTCTACCCAGATGATATTGTCATCCTTCTGTATTGGTTCTCGTGGTCGCTGTCGTCGTGGCCGTCGTGGCCGTCGTAGCCGTCGTGGCCGAGGCCCTTTCTCAACGATTTGTCTGGGTACAGGTGCACCTTCCCTCCAGATCGTTATTCCAGTTGGAGCATCTCGCTCCGCCAATAGAAGGGTAACTTTCACGTCCTCCAAAGTAACAAAAGTTTATACTCACGTACAATAAGCAGGACACAGGGGGTCTCAACCTTCTAACTGCAGGATGTCTCTTCTTTCCAGCCCCAATGTGATATCCCACGCTGTCAAAGAACCTCTATCCTGGCCCAGCCTGAAAGACGCCAACAAGGCAATCGATCCTATGTTTCCTCTTCTTTGAGCGGCGCCTGATTTTCCGAGGAGCCATGGTGGGTTTCATGCACCCCGGGCAGATGCACTAACCTGCTGTCCTGTCATGCATGGATCCTTTATGGCAGCCGTGAACCTGCATCTTGCCATACATCGCGGTATTCAACCTGGCTGCCAATTTCTTGGACGAAAAAATGGCGGCAGTACGCACATCAGGCTTCTTCATGCTGTGATACAATCACTGTTGTCGGTCCCACAATCCCACACTGCAATGCTAGATCTTCCATGGCTTGATCAGTTTACCCTGCGGTATGGTCGACTGCTCTCCACCTCCATTCTTTCACTGTTTGTGTTCTATCCACAGCCACCAGCCTGTTTGCATGAAGCATACCCACCTTCAACTTGTCTTCAATCTCTCTAGTGGGGGATATGATTGCTGTCCCATAATGCTGCTTTGCTCTATCAACGACTGTAGGTCAGATTCGGCCTATATACCTGCCGTATAGTCCCGTCTTTGATTCTGCCATTGTCTATTGTCATCTGACCTACCCCCGCGCTCGCCTCAACAACCACCGACAATCATTCTTGTGGTAACTCCAGTTGTCCTTGTCTCATTATTTCTTCGTACCGCTGGAAGAAGCGGCTGAGGTTTCCGTCGATAGCCATGTCTTTACCAATCGAGCCTTCACCCAACGGGGACATTCGCACGTACCCCAATGGCCTTCCCATCATCAACACCCTTCACACGGATCAATTGCACTGGCTAGCAGCAACAAGCTCTCTTGCCGGCCCTTCTTGGTTTCCGGAGTCTTACAGACCAGACAAGGCATCCACGTCTTCATCGGGCTCGGCTGGATTCCCTATGGACACCGTGAATTCTCAACAATCCAGTTACAATTCCCAGTCCTTGGATGAGCTTGCCATCAACAAACCGCCTGCCGAGGCTTCTCTGCCGCATCTGCATTTGTCTGGGCTAGAAAACTCATCTACCTGGACGTCAACCTGGCCTCATTCATCAAACCCAGAGAGCTACCATACGCCTAGCATTGGTTCTACGCCATTGACACACCCAAAAGCATACACCACGCCAATTAACCCCGAATCCCCCTACTCCACGACAAGTCTCTTTGGCGAGAGCCCGGTCCGAAGTTCCTATTACTCTTCGCCCGACCTTGCAAATGCGGGATTCGCAAATCTATCACCAAGAAGTCTGCTACAGGAAGATTTGGACTACGAGGATGACGAGGATGGTCAAGGCGGCAAACCATATGCAAGACTTATCTACGAAGCTCTCCTAGAAGCCCCAGGCCACCGAATGATGCTGCGGGACATCTACGACTGGTTCGAGAAAAACACTACAAAACCGAGAGAGTCAGGGACCAACGGATGGCAGAACAGCATCAGACACAATCTCTCAATGAACCATGTACGGTATTTACAGCTTGATAGAGCCTGGCATTATATGACTGACATTTGCCAGGCATTCGAGAACGACAAGACACAAACGGTAAACGCTCGAGGTGAACCCAAGAAAGCAACTAGCGTTTGGTACTTAACAGACTATGCATTGCGAAATGGGGTGCAGTCGACGACGAGATATCGAAAGAACGGTGGCACAAGAAGATCTGCGCTTCATGGACGGCCAAATGCTGTAAGAGCAAGGTCCGGGGCCAAAGGCGGTCGAGCAGCGCGTCGAGCGGCACGATTTCGGCAGAAAGAGCAATCACCATACCCAGCTTGGGCATTTCCCGTTCAGATAGATGACATGGGCCCATTCAATCACTTGGTAAGCGCTGCAACTACTCTGAGAGATTCTACTCCAACAGGAAGTACGAGCTCCCCCAGTCCTTTGGAACAACAGCCCTACATACCATGCTCTGCAAGCTTCCAGGTTAAATTCTCCCCAGAAATTGGAAACCCCCTCAAAGCCGACACAGCAGATGTCACGTTCAACGAGTTCAAATCGCAGGATCTTTTTCTCTCGGAGCACTTGGACGGCACGTTGGACGACTCTTGGTTCCAAGCAAGTCATATTGGTTGATTGGTTTTGTCAAGGGCCAATGCATGCACGGGTTTGGATGAGGCATGCTTTTAGGATGAGTGCTAGTGGGCGTCTCTATCCGATAGTCTCGTGTGTGTCAAGGTTTAGGGAAGGACCCTCTCAGCTGGATCGCCGTTAGAAGGCGCGCCAACAGAATGGGCAGATCATTTTGTCTGAGCGCTCACAAGTGCAGAAACAGGTCACTACAACGGTCTGATGTGCGACATGCCGGCCAGGATTGGGCATGCACTACGGTTGAGAGAATAGGCCCAGGTTAAAACACTGGAGACTGAGTCAGTCGTTGTTGAAGGTCGTCTTTGAAAGCTGGAAGCCTAGGAGCCTTTTCTCCTTCATGCTCCTCCACTTATTTGATATCCTGACCCATCCATGACCTAAGCTCGTCCAAGTTTGAACAATGAGTGCTGTGCCCATCGTCATCGAATTCGAATCTAACGTTGTCTGACAATGACTACGGTAGTGGTCGCGAGCGAGTTCCCACGATCTAGTGCTCTCGCCCTTATGACAAATTATAACAGGTAGCTTGCCTACCTCTCGTATTCAAGAGGCATCGCTTCCCAGCTTACTCCGAATTTCACGCGAACCAACGACACAGCTAGATAATCCTCGCACCGTCTCAGCTAGCCTCTCCAAGAGTATGAGTTGGCATGGGCTAACAAGGCTTGCTTAATCAACTACCATGAAACAACCCGGGGATGGCTAATAATGATCTTTCAATTCACCTTACGAATGTGATTCTACACCACAATTTGCATTGTTCCCCTTGCGAAGCAGATGGGTCCGTGATAGAGCGCTAGAGGAGATCTATGGTCTGTACCTCTCGCTTCGCAGTCTGGCAGCCGCGCCGGTTCGGACCGACTTGTACTATACAAGTAGCGAGAGGAAAAGTACCTTCAGATTTAAATCACAGTAGCCTACAGGTGGACTCGTATTCGTGTGTAGCATTTCGGACTCTTCGCCTCTTGCCCGGCAATTAATTCCTCGAAAGGTAGGTCAAAGTCCAGAGCAACAACCAGCACCAAGATGTGCTTTCGCTAACTTAGCGAACGCGAGAAGAATTCCAATGTTGTATGCATTCGATCGCTCTAGCGAGGCTAGCTGACAATATTCAGGGACGCCACGCAACAGTTGTCCACTTTCCGCAGCCGGGATAGCGGTCTAATAAAGTTCAACTAAGTGAGACTGGCTGGCGAACAAATTCCCGGTTCTACTCTGGGGACTGGGACAAGGAATGAGGAGTTTTGCTTTGACAGGTACTGAACTGGCTCTTGTTACAAGGATCAGGCTTCTCAGAGGCAACCAACTGGTCAACGTTGTTGGTGAGCCAAACACCGCAGCCGTTAATTATCTACCCCAGCAGTTTCGACGACGCATTGGGCATGCGGAGCAGGAGGTTAACATGTTTTTTGTAAGTTATTTAAGTAACTTAAACTTAAAAGTAACTTATCTCAGAGCGCGCACCGGCACATCCATGGTCAATGGACAATCTCGATTCTGCATCAGGCCGCGAAGCCCTGATCCTGGCATGTTTTAGTGAGAAAAAACGGTTCGGAACGTGGTTGACACGACCGTCATGTAACGGGGCTGAGGTCGCTCCCTTCTTTTTGACAGCTTACACAGAATCGTCCCCGTAAAGCTGTCAAAATCAGCGCTGCCTGCCTCCAGTGACACCAACCTGGGGACTTGGCACACCCAACGCATCAATTGGCTTTGGCAAGTGAAAGAAATGGGGATTCAGAGACTTGGTCCTTGGACTGACCAATGCCTTGGACATTATTCCGCTTCCCGTGTGGTCAAGACGACTTTAGAAGAGAACGAATCATCTGTGGAGATTGCAGAGACTACCCTGTTTCATATACATGCATAAGTGTAAGAGAGAAGGTAGGTCTTTGCAGTACTTTGGACCATGTGTATCCACTCTTGCTATCTCAGCTTATAGCTTTTTGCAACCTCTCACTCGAAACGAGACAATTTACCAGGCAGAGCGAGCAAGTGACGTCAGATCGGGTTGGCCTAAGGGCCTCTGCATTAAGTTGAGACTGACAAAGGCAACAGACAGATAGACAGACAGACAGGCAGACAGGCAGACAGGCGCTAACTGGCCAACACTTCTACTACCATCGTATTGTGAATGATCGAGGTTAAGCGGCCTTGGTCGACATCTCTTGTATTGCCATCACCAACGACTGGATTCGCAGCCATCCTTCACAGGGATTGCCTTGGTACCACGCTGTGGAATAGTTCATTCAGCGGTCCTGCATTTCACTCCGAGTCTCCGATCGCT
This sequence comes from Chaetothyriales sp. CBS 134916, assembly GCA_003709845.1. Classification (NCBI taxonomy): domain Eukaryota; kingdom Fungi; phylum Ascomycota; class Eurotiomycetes; order Chaetothyriales; family Domatiomycetaceae; genus Domatiomyces; species Domatiomyces globalis. The sequence continues at coordinate 24,968 of QQXO01000225.1, read as the reverse complement.
CTCCTCAGTCTCAATATAGTGTTGGCTGAGAGAGTGCTCTAACTTGACAAAGTGTTACCCCGTCGACGAAGAGACAGCATCATCAAAAGCAAGTCTGCGACGACTGGAAATGCTCTGGGGTCTATTCTACCCTCTCAACAGTATGTGTTGTGATCAGCCCTGTTCAATTGCCCCCTTGTGACTGTTACACCGCGGTTGCACCTGATACCCGGGAAGAGAAGCGGAGTGCTTTCCTTGTGTTACTCGGCCCAGCTTCCTACTCCCTTCCACCGGGCCACAGCAGCAATATGACAGATTGACAGTGGATATCAGACCTAATCTTGCAATTTTCTGTTCCTATGGAAGACTAACCGCCAACCAACCCGTACCCCCGCGTTATCCTCAACGTCAACAACTTCGAGTCTGCCGTCGTACGAAAGTCTTTTCTGTTTTTCATTCTTTGGCACTTCTGCTGCGAAGCATGAGCAGCATCAGCAGCAGAGTGCGTACACATGCGTTCGTGCGGCAGTGCACCGCGCTTCGTGCTTCCACAGGACACGCACACATGCACTCTCACACATGCACTCTCACACTCAGGTTGAACAGCAATACCTTTTGGCCCCTAGGCCTTGGGCTCTTGACGAGGACACGGGCGCGGGGGTAACGCTGGCCGGAACCAGTTTCTGCTGAGACACCTCAGAGGCTCGCCTAGTAGAAGAGTCGCGGATTCGGGGTTACTGTAGGTAGGAGCGAGAGCTTGAAGAGCAGACTGTTTGCGGAAACGGAACGATTTGATAGCTGTCTACAAGCGATCCGGGGGCACGAGAGACGGCCAGCATGGGTAACATAGCGAAGAAGTACTAGGAGTTGGTAACCGTGACTTAACTTCTTTGCCCTAAGCACTCTCTTCTTGGTTACACATCATGTCGAACTAGGTGCCCTTTAGCAGCAGTACATTCAGTCGAACACAAGATACATGGTAGTTTCAGCCGGTGCATAAGGGATGGGTGGTCGGATGGATGGATGGATGGATGGATAGATAGATGGGTAGGTAGATAGATAGATGGGTAGGTAGATAGATAGATGGGTAGGTAGATAGATAGATGGGTAGGTAGATAGATAGATGGATGGATGGATAGATGGGTGGATGGATGGATGGATGGGTGGATGGATGGATGGGTGGGTAGATGGATAGATGCTGGAGAACTCAACAGACTGTCTTTTGGATCATTTGATGTTGTGCACGTCTGGTTCTCAATCGCCTGTTGGGGCCTTGCCCAACATTTTCCGACTGGGCATGAGAGAGGTGTTTCTTGAGACCACCCGACTGTTTGTATCTAACGGTCAAAGTCGCCGAAATAAAGGCCCTTGCTGAGACCTGTGCCGCTGATGCAAAGACGGTGTCATACCACAGCCAGAAAACAGAAAATACAGTGTATCCATTTGCCTTGAGACAGCGACACACACAAGTCCCCCTGTGCTTGGAGCTTTTGCCCTTGATGCCATGCCATGCCATTCTATCTCACTTCAAGTCCCCGCACCACGCCACGCCACGCCAGTTTATTTCTTCTTGCCAGCCTGCTTCTCCTGCGTCTCCTTCAGCACCTTGACAATCTTCTGCTCCTCAATCAGGAATGCTCGCACAATGCGGTCCCGCACGCAGTTGCCGCATCGTGATCCGCCGTAGGCTCTTCGGACTGTCTTCTGTGCTTTTGACGTCGTCGCGTACTCACGTGGTCGGAGGGCCGGGATCTAGGTTTGATTATCAGTCTTGCTGTCTTGCTTTCTTCTCTGATGATTGCCTCCAAGATGAGAGAGGGAATAGAGATGGGGCGGAAAACATACACCTGGCAGCTTAGTCCCGCAGTCACCACATTTCGGAGCGGTTCCCTTCTTCTTGATGTGTAGTAGTCGGAGTTTGCCACCGGGGGTCTTGATGACACGAGTCTTGTTGGACCGGGTGTTGTATCTATTAACACAGGTCGTGGTAAGTCTCGTAATTCTTTTATAGAGGATGCAAAGGATTGCTTCGCCGCTCTTTGGCTACTAATATCTCATGACTGACTGAGCTTTGGGCAAGGAGAGACATACGGGTTCCGTCGGCGGTACTGAAGGCGCACACCGGCCATTTTGGCTGCTTAGTGAGGGTGAAAGGAGCGTCGGTAGGACAGAGCAAGTTGGGTGTAGAGGGAGTCGTCAATGTCGAGCGTCGCCCAACAGTGCCAATTTTCTCGAAAGTGCGCCAACAGAAATCTTGGCAGGAGTTAGGAGATAAGTAGCTTTAGAGTTCATCTTAGCCTATTTTTTAAGTGGGGCCGCATAAAAATGCCTAGTGGATAATATCAAGTCGAATTTTGGCATCGCTGGCGGCGTCGAGGCCTCATTCTGCTCTTCTATCTCATTACCCTACCAAAAGAAGGACGCCGGTGCTGGTGCGGGACATCTGCAGTTGACAGATGCACCCCGGACACGGTCGATGACGGCCGTGTGTTTTAATGCCGCTCTCGCCTCCGTCGACCTACCAGTGTATGGTGAGAGCCACTTGACCTCCACCTTGCGAAGAGCAGAGGCCTCATCTGTCCTTTTTCCGACAGCCGCACTTTACCCTCCTTCATCATCATCACCCTCCCCCTTTTGAGCCGCAATGGCCTCGATTCCTCCGCCTCCTCCGCCGCCAGGATGGAGCGGCAAAGGTGCGTCGGCCGCGCCTCCTCCTCCTCCACCAGGCTACGGCTCCTCGGCCCCGCCTCCTCCCGGTTACCGCCCTCCAGTCGACCCCCAAGTGGCCAAGTTTGCACAGAAGAAGAAAGAATGGCTGCGCACGCAACGCAATCGATTCGCGGAGAAGCGCAAGGGCGGCTTCGTCGAAACGCAAAAGGCCGACATGCCTCCCGAACATCTGCGCAAAATCGTCAAAGATATCGGTGATGTCAGCCAGAAGAAGTTCTCGAGCGACAAGCGAAGTTATCTCGGTGCCCTGAAGTTCATGCCGCATGCCGTGCTAAAGTTGCTGGAGAATATGCCGATGCCATGGGAGAGCGCGCGCGAGGTCAAAGTGCTCTACCACGTCAATGGGTGCCTGACGCTCGTGAACGAGTCGCCCAGGGTCATTGAGCCCGTCTTCCATGCGCAGTGGGCCTCGATTTGGGTGACCATGAGGCGGGAGAAGAGTGACCGACGGCACTTTAAGCGCATGCGGTTTCCACCCTTTGACGACGAGGAACCGCCGTTGAGCTGGTCAGATAACATCGAAGACGTCGAGCCGCTTGAACCGATCCAGATGGAGCTTGACGAGACTGAGGATGGACCAGTTTACGATTGGTTCTATGACCATCGGCCGCTCAGCGATACAAGCTACGTCAACGGCCCTAGTTATAAGCACTGGAATTTGACGCTGCCCCAGATGGCCACGCTGCATCGGCTCAGCCAGCAGCTGCTAAGTGATGTGGTTGACAAGAACTACTTCCACATGTTTGATCGCAACTCTTTCTTCACAGCTAAGGCCTTGAATGTTGCCATTCCCGGTGGACCCAGGTTTGAGCCTCTTTACAAAGACATCGATCCCAACGATGAAGACTTTGGCGAGTTCAATGCCATCGATAGGATCATTTTCCGAGCCCCGCTCAAGACCGAATACAGGGTCGCTTTCCCCTACCTTTACAACTCGCTGCCTCGGAGTGTCAAGTTGAGCTGGTATTCGCACCCTCAGGTTTGCTTCACAAGGGCCGATGATCCCAATCTACCGGCATTCTACTTTGATCCGACCATCAACCCGATATCATCGAGATCAGTGGCCCCAAAGAACATCACAGTCAGCCACGAGGATGAGATCTTTGGTAAAGGCAACAACGAGGATGATGAGCTCGAGCTTCCTGCAGGTGTTGAGCCTTTCATGGCTGACGAGGAGCTCTACACGGCTGAAACTAGCTCAGCCATCAACCTCTGGTGGGCACCGTATCCATTTGACCGCAGATCGGGCAAGATGGTGAGGGCCCAGGACGTGCCACTTGTTAAGCAGTGGTATCTTGAGCACGTCCCTGCTGGTCAGCCAGTCAAGGTCAGGGTCTCATACCAGAAACTGCTCAAGACCTATGTGCTGAATGAGCTGCACAAGAAGAAACCCAAGGCTGTAAAAAAGGCTGATCTCCTTACCGAGCTCAAAAAGACAAAGTTCTTTCAACAGACCACCATTGACTGGGTCGAGGCCGGTTTGCAGGTCTGCCGCCAAGGTTTCAACATGCTCAATCTTCTGATTCACCGCAAAAATTTGACATACCTGCACCTAGATTACAATTTCAATCTCAAGCCTGTCAAGACGCTGACCACCAAGGAGCGCAAGAAATCCCGCTTTGGCAATGCTTTCCACCTGATGCGAGAAATTCTGAGACTCACCAAGCTCATCGTCGATGCTCAGGTGCAGTACCGGCTCGGCAATATCGATGCCTTCCAGCTGGCTGACGGCATTCACTATGCTTTCAATCACGTCGGTCAGCTCACGGGGATGTACCGGTACAAGTACAAGCTCATGCACCAGATTCGTTCATGCAAGGACCTAAAGCATCTCATCTACTACCGCTTTAATTCAGGTCCTGTCGGCAAGGGCCCTGGATGCGGATTTTGGGCTCCGGCCTGGCGCGTCTGGCTCTTCTTCATGCGAGGCATCATCCCTCTGCTTGAGCGATGGCTAGGAAATCTGCTATCCAGACAATTTGAGGGTCGACATAGCAAGGGTGTCGCCAAAACAGTCACTAAACAGCGAGTTGAGTCTCATTTTGACCTTGAGCTCCGTGCCTCGGTCATGGCCGACTTGATGGATATGATGCCCGAAGGCATCCGCCAGAACAAGGTCAACACTGTCCTTCAACACCTTTCTGAGGCCTGGAGATGCTGGAAATCAAACATTCCATGGAAAGTCCCCGGCCTCCCTGCTCCCATTGAGAACATCATCCTTCGCTACGTGAAAAGCAAGGCTGACTGGTGGATTTCTGTCGCACATTACAATCGTGAGCGCATCAGGAGAGGTGCAACAGTGGACAAGACTGTTGCTAAGAAGAACCTTGGTCGTCTGACTCGATTGTGGCTGAAGGCTGAACAGGAGCGACAGCACAACTACATGAAAGATGGACCGTACGTGTCGTCAGAAGAGGCTGTCGCTATCTACACCACTACAGTACACTGGCTTGAGTCGCGAAAGTTCTCGCCGATCCCATTTCCCAGTGTTTCGTACAAACACGACACCAAGATTCTCATTCTGGCCCTTGAACGATTGCGAGAAGCTTACTCCGTTAAAGGCAGGCTTAACCAGAGCCAGCGAGAAGAGCTCGCACTCATCGAGCAGGCCTATGACTCCCCTGGCACCACTCTTGCAAGAATAAAGCGCTTCTTGCTCACCCAGCGCGCTTTCAAAGAAGTCGGGATTGACATGAACGACAATTACACTTCCATCAACCCTGTCTATGACATTGAGCCCATTGAAAAGATTACAGACGCATACCTCGATCAGTACTTGTGGTATCAAGCTGACACTCGGCACCTCTTCCCTTCATGGGTCAAGCCATCAGACTCTGAGGTCCCACCACTGCTAACGTACAAGTGGGCTCAAGGTATCAACAACCTCACAAATGTCTGGGAGACATCGGAGGGTGAATGCAATGTCATGATTGAGACCCAACTCTCTAAAGTCTATGAGAAGATCGATTTGACGTTGCTTAATCGACTACTTCGCCTAATCATGGACCACAACCTGGCCGACTACATCACCTCCAAGAATAATGTGCAGCTCAACTACAAAGACATGAACCATACCAACAGCTACGGCATGATTCGTGGCTTGCAGTTTTCCGGATTTGTCTTCCAGTATTATGGTCTTGTCATTGACCTTCTCTTGCTTGGGTTGCAACGGGCAAGCGAGTTGGCTGGCCCACCGCAAAGTCCCAACGATTTCCTCCAGTTCAGAGACCGGGAGACAGAGACGAGGCATCCCATTCGCCTGTACACTCGATATGTCGACAAGATTTGGGTCTTCTTCAGATTTACGGCCGAAGAGTCCAAAGACCTGATTCAGCGCTTCCTGACAGAACAGCCTGATCCCAACTTTGAGAACGTGATTGGCTACAAGAACAAGAAATGCTGGCCTCGTGACGCCCGAATGCGTCTGATGAGACATGATGTCAATCTAGGTCGCGCCGTCTTCTGGGATCTCAAGAACCGACTGCCACGCTCAATCACCACCATTGAATGGGATGACACTTTCGCTAGTGTCTACTCTCGAGAAAATCCAAACTTGCTCTTCTCCATGTGCGGATTCGAGGTTAGAATTTTGCCCAAGATCAGAAATCTAAATGATGACTTTGCCATCAAAGATAGTGTTTGGGCTCTTGCCAACAACGAGACCAAAGAACGCACAGCCTACGCCTTCCTGCAAGTGACAGAAGATGACATTGCCAAATTCAACAACCGCATTCGCCAGATCTTGATGTCGTCTGGAAGCACAACTTTCACCAAGATTGCTAACAAGTGGAACACCACCCTCATTGCTCTGTTTACTTATTATCGCGAGGCCGCCGTATCCACAGTCAACCTCCTTGACACCATCGTCAAATGCGAGACTAAAATCCAAACCAGAGTCAAGATTGGCTTAAATTCCAAAATGCCGACTCGGTTCCCCCCTGCTGTCTTTTACACGCCCAAGGAGCTGGGCGGTCTCGGTATGATATCAGGCTCACATATCTTGATCCCAGCTAGCGACAAGAGATGGTCCAAGCAGACAGATACCGGAGTTACCCACTATCGTGCTGGCATGTCCCATGACGAGGAGACCCTCATCCCAAACATCTTCCGCTATATCATCCCATGGGAGGCTGAATTCATCGACTCGCAACGCGTCTGGACCGAATACTCCCAGAAGCGCCTCGAGGCCAATCAACAAAACCGCCGCCTTACCCTGGAAGACCTCGAGGACAGCTGGGATCGTGGCCTGCCTCGTATCAACACCCTGTTCCAAAAAGATCGTAGCACTCTTAGCTTTGACAAAGGATTCCGAGCCCGCACCGAATTCAAGAAGTATCAGCTCATGAAGAGTGACCCCTTTTGGTGGACTAGCCAACGCCATGACGGCAAACTGTGGAATCTGAACGCTTACAGGACTGACGTCATCCAGGCCCTGGGAGGTGTCGAGACCATTCTCGAGCATACTTTGTTCAAGGCAACCGGATTTCCCTCTTGGGAGGGTCTGTTTTGGGACAAATCATCAGGCTTTGAACAGTCGATGCAATTCAAGAAGCTGACTAACGCACAACGTTCTGGTTTGAATCAAATTCCAAACAGACGTTTCACCTTGTGGTGGAGTAAGTTCTTCCCCCCTCTTAAGATACACGAATATTTGCTAACATTCCTTGTGTAGGCAGCACAATCAATCGGGCAAACATATATGTTGGCTTCCAGGTTCAACTCGATTTGACCGGCATTTTTCTTCACGGCAAAATTCCAACCCTCAAGATCTCGTTAATTCAGATATTCAGAGCTCATTTGTGGCAGAAGATTCATGAATCCGTCGTCATGGATCTGTGCCAAGTCTTTGATCAAGAACTCGAGCAGTTGGGCATCGAGACGGTTCAGAAGGAAACCATTCACCCAAGAAAGTCATACAAGATGAACAGCTCTTGTGCTGACATATTGCTGTTTGCCAGCCACAAGTGGAATGTCACCAGACCATCACTGTTGTTCGACACCAAAGATCAGATCGAGGCCGCTACCACCAACAAATTCTGGCTAGATGTCCAGCTGAGGTACGGTGACTATGATTCCCACGATGTTGAGCGCTATGTTCGTGCCAAGTACCTTGATTATACCACCGACTCCCTGAGTATATATCCTTCGGCATATGGTCTGATGATCGGCATTGACTTGGCTTACAACCTCTACTCAGCCTATGGCCAGTACTTTCCAGGTCTCAAAGCTCTCATTCAGCAAGCTATGGCCAAGATCATGAAGGCTAATCCTGCCTTATACGTCCTTCGGGAACGTATCAGAAAAGGCTTGCAGCTCTACGCCTCTGAAAGCACGCAAGAATTTCTAAATTCCCAGAACTATTCTGAGCTCTTTAGCAACCAGACACAACTCTTCATCGATGATACCAATGTTTACCGTGTCACTATCCACAAGACATTTGAAGGCAACTTGACCACCAAGCCCATCAACGGCGCTATCTTCATCTTCAATCCTCGTACTGGTCAACTTTTCTTGAAAATAATTCACACTAGTGTCTGGGCAGGACAGAAGCGTCTTGGACAACTTGCCAAATGGAAGACTGCTGAAGAAGTCGCTGCCCTGATCCGATCCCTGCCTGTTGAAGAACAGCCAAAGCAACTCATTGTCACGAGGAAAGGCCTCCTGGATCCGCTCGAGGTCCATCTTCTCGACTTCCCCAATATCTCCATTCGGGCATCTGAGCTGCAGCTTCCATTCCAAGCGGCCATGAAAGTCGAGAAGCTGGCAGACATGATATTGCAAGCTAAGGAGCCCCAGATGGTCCTTTTCAACCTGTATGATGACTGGCTCAAGACCATTTCTTCCTACACTGCCTTTAGCAGGCTTGTCCTGATTCTTCGAGCGCTGCATGTCAATACTGACAAGACAAAACTCATCCTTCGCCCTGACCGTACGGTCATCACGCAAGCACATCACATTTGGCCTACGCTCTCTGACGAGGATTGGATCAAAGTCGAAGTACAGCTGCGAGATTTGATCTTGAATGACTACGGCAAGAAGAACAATGTCAACGTTCAATCCCTAACTTCGTCCGAAGTCCGAGATATCATCCTCGGTATGGAGATTTCAGCCCCTTCACTTCAGCGACAGCAAGCTGCCGAGATCGACAAGCAGCAGCAAGACCAACAGCAACTAACTGCGGTGACAACCAAGACACAGAATGTGCGTGGGGAGGAAATCATTGTGACTACGACTTCGCAGTATGAGCAACAATCCTTTGCCTCCAAGACTGAATGGAGAACGAGGGCCATTGCCACGACGAACCTACGAACACGTTCAAACAACATTTACGTTTCTTCTGACGACATTCACGAGTCAGAGGCCTCGTACACATATATCCTGCCCAAGAACATCCTCCGCAAGTTCATCACAATTGCCGACCTTCGTGTTCAGGTCGCCGGTTATCTCTATGGCTCCTCCCCGCCAGACAACAAGCAAGTCAAAGAAATCAATGCCATTGTCATGGTTCCGCAAGTTGGTAACTTGCGCGATATCCAGCTGCCCGCTCAGCTACCCCAGCACGAATACCTGAAAACCCTGGAACCGCTTGGCATCATCCACACCGTCAGCGGTAACGAGGCACCGTACATGACCCCACAAGACGTGACCACGCACTCACGTCTAATGGCACAGCACCCCTCGTGGGACAACAAGACCGTCACCCTGACCGTCAGCTTTACCCCTGGCTCTGTCTCGCTCTCGTCCTGGTCTCTCACCCCCGAGGGCTACAAATGGGGCGCAACAAACAAAGATACCCAATCCGACAACCCAGTTGGATTCAGCACCAGCTTCGGTGAAAAGAGTCAGCTGCTGCTCTCAGACAAGATCAGAGGCTTCTTCCTTGTCCCCGAGACTGGCGTGTGGAACTACTCCTTCCTCGGTGCGCAGTTCGGATCCGTCGAGAAGCGGCCCATTTGGTGCAAGATTGATACCCCCAAGCGGTTTTACGACGAGGTCCATCGCCCAGTGCATTTCAGCAGTTTCAATGAGATCGAGGATATCGGCGTCGATAGGGAGGATACCTTTGCATAAGAAAGGAGAGGTGTATGGAATGAGAGAATGATTCAAGGAGCGCGAGTAGTTGTGAGAGCGGGATGCTGTTAGAAGTAATACGCTCAGTATTCTAACCCAAACTCAAAACAATTAATTGATTGCGAAGGGATCCTAATATTGTGGTCTTGACAAAGTTGCTAATGGGGTTCTAACTTACTATCTCTAGTACACATCCCCTACATGCCGTATAGTTCATTCAACTCACGACCATCAAGCATCAATCATAACTCATCGTCATCGTCATCATCATTATCATCATCATGAGCAGCAGCCGCAGCAGTAGAAGTAACAGAAGCTTCGATATCAGTTTCCGCGACCTCCCTCCCCCCCTCCTCTTCCTCCTCCTGACAGTGACCAAGGACCACATCCCTGCGAAATCGATAAAACCGATCCAAAAAGTCGCGGCGCTGGGCCTGGGTCCAGTGCTCAACGACGAGCGCAAACTTCACAACGCCATTGGCATAGCCTGCCCATCGGGCCATGGAGCAGAATTGGCGTCGCATGACGGCTTCGGGGGGGTTGAAGCGATATTTCACCATCGTCGCGATATAGTCGTCATCATCATAATCATCGTCGTTGCCATAGAGATGCATTGCAGCGCGAGGGCTGATTCCGGTCTGGCTCGATTGAGAATCGGGTACGAATACACGAGCGAGCTGGCGGCGGACATCCCAGGATTCGGAGGAATTGTTGTTGTTCCCGGTGCTGGTGCCTTCGGCGGCGGCTTCGGCTTGCTTGGACAGATGAGCCTCAACTTTGGAGGTGCCGATGACCTGGCTGTTTTCGTGGGTATAGGCGACGCCGACAGAGGAGAGGATGGCTTGGATGGGGTCGTGTTTGGCTGTTTTGGCACTGTTGTTGCTGAACAGGGTGGAGGTGGGAGTGGTGTTTTCGTTGGATTTCTGCTTCTTCCTCTTCTTGGCACTGTTACTGCCAGTGATTTCCGTTGCGAGTTGGGACATCATGGCGTCTTCTGCTGAGGCGTCTGGGTCTGTAGTGTCGTTGAGAAACGATGGGTTTACATCTGATCGCCCATCGTCACTGTCTGCAACGCTAGTGGAAGGAAGTTGAGATTGTTGGTCTGAGTCAACGTCGAGCTCGGTGACCTGGAGGCCAGCTTTGGATTCGGCAATATTGGTCTTGTTGACAATATCGCGCAGCACGACATTCTCGTTCTGATATGTGAACATATTTTCCAGCCCGAAAATCTCGCCCTTTCGGTCTTTGCGGTCTTGTACGCCTTGAAAGTAGCGTCGCTCAGAGGATGCATCGTAGCCAATTCTCGCTTGCTGCTGCTTGTAGATCTGACGTGCGTAGACAATCTCTTCAAGTGTGCCCTGACTCACGAGACGGAAGACCTCGACGTCTCGGGTCTGACCAATTCGATAGGCACGATCTTGAGCTTGCAAGTCGTATGCGGGATTCCAGTTCGGGTCCATAACGACAACTTTGTTGGCAGACGTGATGTTGAGACCTGTACCGCCTGCACGCGTGCTGATCAGAAAGACGAATTGCGTGGGATCAGTATTGAATTCTTGCACGGCTGCGAATCGGTCTTCATACTCCATGGCGCCATCAAGATAGGAGACATTGTATGCCGTGCTGACGAACAAGCTCTGTAGCATTTTCAGCAGGCGGACGCTGTGTGAGAATACCAGCACTTTGTTGTTGCCCTGATCGTACCAGAACTTGAGCAGTTTCCGCAAGACTTTCCATTTTCCACAAAATTCTGGGTTTCCCGTGTGTAGCATGCTATCGCGATGACGATAGAGCTCCTTCCAGTTATCGGGCATTATTATCCGAATCATCTCAAGATCTTTGGCCTGCTTCTCCTTTGAGTCATTGCCGCTGGGAATGAGAAGAGCGAGGTGATTGGAGAGCTTCTGCAGTGTGGTCAATGCTGGGAATACCCAGTGCTGCCACCGACGGCCGTCTTCTGTTGTGGCTTCACAGCACCAGCCCTGCTTCTTGTTACTGCCACAGAAGCAGAGCTCACTACTGTGTTTGATCGAGGTGACGATGTCGCTTGCCAGAAATTGTTGGTATGCATTCGCTTGTATTTCGGTCAGCGGACAAAAGACCACACGGTCCGATTTCTTAGGCAGCTGATCCCGGATGAGGACTTTAGTCCTGCGTAGGAAGAAACGAGGCAGTAAGTTCCGCACGAGTAGCTTAGCTGTCTTCCTTGCCCTCGCTAGTTCATAATTCGAAGCATTATGGCTCTGGCCGAGCTTGAGAGGCACGCAAATGGAAGCTTTCCACGTCGAGATTGGACCCAGGTCGCCCGGGTTAGTCCAGTTGAGCAGGGTCCAGAGTTCCTCGTACTTGTTCTGGATGGCGGTACCTGTCAAGCCGACGCGACACAGCGCATTGACTTCATTGATGCAACGGGTGATGCTCGCCTTGCGTTCTTTGATCTTGTGGCATTCATCGGCAATTACACAGTCCCATTTGACGAGATTGATGGCGCCTTTCCGCTCACAATCGAGACGATAGGTTTCGTAGGTGGTGATTACGATTTCTATGTGTCCCTGCTGGGCCATGGTGATGACCTCACACTTTTGGTCCTGAGATCCGTGGAAGAGAGCGACATGCCACCATCCCCAGCGTTTAAGCTCATCCTGCCAATTGGCCATCAGCGTCCCAGGGCAGATGATGAGTGTGCGAGGGTACTTTTGCCCGGCTTGCCGGGCCTTGTTGATCCGCTTCCGATCACGTTCATCACCTGTCTTGCCATACGCCGCCGTCAAGAAAGCGATGACCTGGATGGTCTTGCCAAGGCCCATATCGTCTCCTAGGATGCCACCTTTCTGATAGACAAACAGCTCATGAAGGAAGGCAGCGCCCTTGACCTGGTACTCACGAAGATGCTGTGCGATAGGGGCAGGAATGAGACCAAGAGAGAAGGGCAGCTCAATGTCTTTGTAGGGAGCGCACGGCTTGAGATGTGGAAAGTCTGGTCTTTCTTTTAACGACTTCAAGTGCTCATCGTCGGAGAAGTCGATGTCGTCAAAGGTCGGTGGCAGCTCCAAGCCTCCCTCCTTGAGTTTGTCTCTACGTTCATTGAATCGGGCTCTTCGCTTCTGGATATAGTCTGGCATAGTCCACTCCATAAGATCGCCCTTGTCATCCGTGGCATCCCCAAAGTTGCGACTTCCGGCAGTCCGCTGCCGCTTTGTGGCGCGCTTGCCAACGCCGGTCGCACCTGACACTGTTGGCCGCGGATTCCTCCCCTCTTCTGTGGCTTTTGCTCTTTTTGCCGATTTAATTGCCTGGCTGCGAGCTTGCTTCTTCTTGTTCTTTAGCTTGTTATAAAGACTATCAGCCGCTTCGTCTGAAGACCACGACACTTTCTTCTTCAACGGTGCTATGATTCTATCGGGATCTCGGAGGAGATGACTCTCCTCTTGTTGATTGGATGCATCAGTGTTAGACGTCGATGACACGGATTGTAGCGAATGTGCCCGGCGTCGTTTCGCTGGCAGTGGATCTGCGTTAAAAGGGTATTTGGGAGGTGAGGGAGGATCGAGAGAGTCTTCATCTTGCTCGCTGTCGGTGAATACCATGTTGGCTGAGCATCGCTGTCTATCGAAGAGGCTGGTCAAGGAGGGAGTCGGCAATTGAGGTGACTCGTCTGGCGGACGCGGGGATGAAATGGAGGCAGAAACTCGCGAAATTTATGCGAAGAAACGTGACCAAAGACATAATGCCTATATCCTGAGTACCGGTATTATAGTTTCTACATTTCTAAAACCTCCCTTCTATGACCTCTAACCAGTTTTGTGTGGGCGCCAATGATAGCTGAAAGTAGTGAGTGGTAATGCCTCTCGACACACTATCTACTTATTCTCAGACGCTGCTCCGGCTGGATGGCAGGCGATGGAATGAACTTCGCCGAATCACGGCATCTATCTCAACTCAGCCCTCAAGCGACGGCAGCAGCCTGTTGACGATGGGAAACACCATGGTCGTGTGTACGATCACAGGTCCGAGAGAAGGGTCCGTAAGCAACCGAACATAAGTGTACCTGATGACTGATTCACGCTTCAGACGAGGCCAGCGGGACAACAACAACGCCACTGTCGAAACAGAGCTCAGCATCGCGCCATTTGCCCAGATGGACAGACGGCGGCGAGGTAAGAATGACAAGCGAGTGCAGGAACTACAGACAACCATTTCGAATGCCTTTCAGAATCACCTCTTCACTCACCTGTATCCAAGATCAACCATCTCGATCTTGCTCCATGTCCTCAGTCTAGACGGCGCACTACTAGCCGCTTGTCTGAATGCTGCTAGTTTGGCTTTGGTCGACGCTGGTGTTCCTATGCCTTCTATATTGGCGGCAATTTCAAGTGGCATCATTGCAGATACCGACGATCCATCCAGAAAGCCTGAACCAGTCCTTGACCTCAACACCGCCGAGGAACTAGAGCTGCCCTTCTTGTCTCTCGCAACTGCTGCCGCCCAACCCGACGAAGAAGACAAGGTCTCGGTTCTGATGATGGAATCCAGAATTCCAATGGGTGGAGCTCATAATCAACTCGAGAGTATGCTTGCGATCGGTGTCGACGGCTGCAAGCAAGTTCGTTCGCGTATGGAGGATGTTATCCGCAAACACGGAGCAAAGGTCATGGCAGGCCGGAAGTGAGATGTTCAGTTGGGAGAGAAGTCTAAAGTTTGAATGCTTTACAGGCATACGGTTGGGGATGAAATGCAATGGTGGCAAAGGCGGTCTTGTCGCAAGACTCTGTCGAGGAGCTATGGCCCATCAACGCAGTGGAGTAACCATCAACAACGGCTTTGGCACTGGCTATGTATTCAGAAGTCAGGAATACGGCCATCGGCTGGCAAGATCCCGCTCGGCGCATCAGTTGGCAACGAATTATGAGCGCAACGGTCAAGAGGCAGAAGCATACTGGATAAGTAAAAATGGGGCCAGAAGCCACATCTCGTTGAGAAGGAACATTTCGAAAGGAACAAAATTAAAACTAGTGTGCTCGATGCCCATGTCACACACATAACGCCTTCCTCGGAAAAAACAGTATTGTTCCCCTAAATCGCACTGGTTCAGTCTACGTGGCATCCTACGAAGGATGAATCAATTTACGGGCGAGACTCAACATGCATCTGGTAGAGGGAGGGCCGCGCCGAACGCTCACCTTGAAAGGGGTATGGACGACGGCCAATCCTAATTAATGATCTAGCCCACGGATCCTGTCTCGCCCACGCAGGTCGTGCGGTTGGCTCGCACATACTATCACCCTAAGGGTCACTAGGCATGGTAGTGGAGTGTAGGAAGAGCAAAATCAAGTAGCGGGCGAGTAACGTGGAAGAAAGAAGAAGAGGATGATGAAGATGAGGAGGGGGAGGAGGAGACAAGCTGATCGAGATACACAGATTTGCATACCGCCTGTTTTTCAGCTTCAAAGACTTCACTGCAGGTAGAATCCCTTTCCCCATGCCTCCTGCTCCTGCGCCCACTTGGTCCGCTGTTTCCCAGTCTTGCTTCCCTGCTGTAGCATGTCATTCAGGTCCACGAGGAGATCGTATCCCGTCTCGACGACCTCTTTGAGTTCGCCGTCCACGCCGCCAGCCCCATGTGCCTTTTGCTCCGCTGTCTGAACACATCGTACCATGGCTTGGCGGAGCATGGCAACGTGCGGGTCTCTGGACGGCGAGACCAAGACCCTAGTTCCCTATGACAGCGTTAGACATTGAGCCGGGGAGATCTACCCGTCGCTCTTCCTTGATTTACCTTTGGTCTCGATGGTCTGGCTGCCTTCAGAGAATTAATGCATTCTGCGGCCGCCATCATGATCTTGGCCGAGATGCTGAATGTTTTATCGCCATCAGCCAGTCTCCCGGTGAAGAGTTCCTCTGGGATGGCTCCCTTGAGTTTGGTACGGGCGCTGACCTCTTGGTCTCGTCTCTCTTGTGCATACTCCTTGGCCGGTCTGCGAGGCATGTCGGCAGCAATTGTGTTTCAAGGATACATTTAATTTCCCTAGAGAAGGAATGCTTGATGTGCTACTAGAGAAGACTCCGATCAGCTACCTCTTGAGGAAGGAGTGATAGCGGCATTTGTTCTGGGAGCTCCTCCATCCCAAAAGATTTATAGGCCGGGCCATAAGGCCACGAACCATGGTATACGTGAACTTATTGTTAAGGAGCAAACTAATATCAAAGGGATGTTATCTTTGATTCGAAGAGGGGCAAGCGGGCATCAATCAGTTCAGTGCAAAAAGAGGGAGGTATCAGCTTTCTTTCAAGGGATCTCCATGATATCACCTTAGGCTGATTTTCATCATTGGACCTTTCAAACCTTGTACCATGTCAAGCAATACCTTGCAGTGATATTCTTGTTTAGTGGGAACTTACTTTGGTGCCACTAACAACGCTCCACGGTGCCTGTGCAGGTCTCCGAATAACGAAGTTCTTGCCCTTGATCAGGCTCTCCATCAGCTGTGGTATTGATAACAGAGAAGGCAGTGCAATGTAAGCGGAGGAGCAGGCGGTGAGGGAAGATGGTGCAGAAATTTGGGATTTCTGTTGACTGATCCAGCTAAGAAGCTTAACTAGCATCTCGGGACAAGTTTTTTGGGAATAAGGCCACCGGATGATCCAGGGCGCTGATTGGCCACGTGGCGCCTCCTGCAGGTGCAATGCAGGAAAGCTCCACTGAAATTTGGCCACTGTCGCGGGCAGGACCTCTTTTTGCGAAGGTGCGAGCCACCGTCGAGGGAGAAGGAAGAGAAGGGTGTCGAGCGGCGACACCACTATTCACTCATTCTGTTCCATTCGCTCCTTTGCCTCTATATACTCCCACTTCGACTCCTCAGCTGCCTGGAGCATTCAGCAAGTACCCCTCTACGCTCACAAGTGCCTAGTCCGGAGTAGGTCCTTAGCTTCCTAGTGACCGCTGCTCGCGGCTCGCACGAGTGTTCCCAATGACAGTTATCAAGAAGCACGACTAACTGATCTTTTCTACGGTACAGGAACTTGGTGACATTGACAATGCAAAGATAACATCGACTGCTCTCTCTTTCCTACCATATCTCTCTCCGATCTGCGCCTACCCACTCCCATTCAACATGAGAGGGTCCCATATTCTACCTCAGCGGTTTCGATCGCTTGGTAACAGCGACAGTTGGCTCAACCGCACCGTCACGTCGATTCTCGTTACCGTTTCTCACATTGCCTGTCAGCATCCCATCCATACTATCGTTGCCATCGCTCTGATTGCTAGCACGTCTTACGTGGGTCTCCTCCAACAGTCGCTCTTCGACACTGGAATCGGATCATTACAGGAGAATGGCAAGATAGACGTCGATTCACTGTTGAAAGGCAGCCGCATCCTGGAGTTGTCAAAGGGAACAGACTGGAAATGGCAACTGTCAGATGACGAACCAGCACACAGAGCAGCAGCCTATAACCAGCATCTGGCACTGGCCACATTCGTCTTTCCAGATTCATCCTCCTCACAGCTCGCTCCAGTGCCCAACGCCTTCCAAGTGTCGGGTAACCTCACTGTTCATAATGTTCCGGCGACATCTAATCTGCTCTCCTCCATATCCGAGGACAGCTCTTTGGCATTCTACACCCCATATGACCAGATCGGAGATTTCCTCAAAAGCACACAAGAGCTCCCTGCTGGCCACTCGACGCCTGACGGTGTGGCCCCGAAATGGGTTATGAAAGCGGCCAGGCTCAAGGGCAGTAGCCCATACGGCTCATACGCTCTGTGGCTCAGCGAGGCCTGGACGTCCTTCGTTGATCTGATCAAACATGCAGAGACCCTGGATATTGTCATCATGGCTCTCGGCTACCTCTCTATGCACTTGACCTTCATTTCTCTGTTCCTGTCCATGAAGCGACTGGGTTCAAATGCCTGGCTTGCTATTTCAGTTATCTTCTCCAGCTTGTTTGCCTTCTTTTTTGGCCTCGCCACAACTACCAAGTTGGGAGTGCCCATCAATATGGTTTTGCTATCTGAGGGCCTACCCTTTTTGGTAGTGACCATTGGCTTCGAAAAGTCCATCATGCTGACCAACGCCGTGCTCTCAGCGGCCTATGATACCAAGAAGACGGCCTCCACCCAGGCAAATGTGGAGCGTCCAGCTCTTGTCACTAACGGCCCTCCATCCATTGAAAGTGCCATCAAGACTGCAGTCAAAGGGACAGGTTTTGAAATTGTGCGCGATTACGCCATCGAAATTGCTATTCTCATTGCAGGAGCGGCTTCCGGCGTGCAAGGAGGTTTCCGACAATTCTGCTTTCTTGCTGCTTGGATTCTCTTTTTTGATTGCGTCCTACTTTTCACATTCTACACCACCATTCTATACATCAAGCTTGAGATCAACCGAATCAAAAAGTACATTGCTGTGAGAAAGGCTCTGGAAGAGGACGGCATCAGCCAGACCGTAGCCGAGAACGTTGCCAGCAGCAGTGACTGGCCTGCTGGTAGCTCTGACCAGAATGCTGGCGTCAACATATTCGGTCAGAAAATCAAGGCCAGCAGCGTGCCCAAATTCAAGATCTGGATGGTCACCGGCTTCCTCCTGATCAATATCATCAATCTCTGCACCATTCCATTTCATGCCTCTGGAAGCACCAAGTCCTCAACTGCCGCCATCACCAATGTATTGGCCCCTACACCAATTGATCCCTTCAAAGTCGCTGAGAATGGCCTTGATGCCATCTATGTGGACGCCAAGAATCGCAAGATCGAGACCTACGTCACGGTATTGGCACCTGTCAAGTATGAATTGGATACGCTCTCTGCTCTCGTCGACGATGAATTTGGCTTTTTCGACTACGAGTACACCGACCAGATCCTCCATGTCGTCGGTGGCAGAGTTATTGAAGGAGTCTTGAAGAGTCTTGAAGACCCTGCACTAAGCAAATGGGTCCTCATCGCCTTGACCTTGAGTGTCATCTTGAATGGCTATCTCTTTAACGCTGCTCGCTGGAGCTTGAAGGAGCTTCATACGCCAGTGGCCTCACCAGTCCCTCCACAGGCGGCTCCGCCCGAGGTTGCCCCGCCTGTTGCTAGGCCTGTCCGCAGGGCACCAGTCGATACAGAAGCACCTTCCAACCGAACCATCGTGGAATGCGAAGAAATGCTGAAAAACCGCCAAGCGGCACATCTCAACGATGAAGAGCTAATCGAGTTGTCGCTGCGTGGCAAAATTCCTGGCTACGCGATTGAGAAGACTTTGGAAGATCCCTCTCTCATGACTAGACTGGAATCATTCGTTCGCGCTGTCAAGGTGAGGAGAGGTGTGGTGTCTAGAACCTCGTCCACAAAGTCACTTACTAGCGGACTTGAGTTTTCCAAGGCCCCTTACAGACACTACAACTATGAGCTTGTCCATGGAGCCTGCTGTGAGAATGTTATCGGCTACCTCCCGCTGCCTCTCGGAGTTGCCGGACCCTTGGTGATCGATGGCGAAAGTTACTTCCTCCCTATGGCTACAACAGAAGGTGTCCTGATTGCTAGCACTAGCCGAGGCTGCAAGGCTATCAATGCTGGAGGAGGAGCAATCACCATCGTGACCGGCGACGGTATGACCCGGGGTCCTTGCATTGGATTCCCAACGCTCGCCAGGGCTGCCCATGCCAAAGTCTGGCTGGATTCTGAGGAAGGTCAACAAGTCATGAAAGACGCCTTTAATTCGACATCCCGTTTCGCCCGTCTCCAGTCAATGAAGACTGCCCTGGCTGGAACATACCTGTACATTCGTTTCAAGACAAGCACAGGCGATGCCATGGGCATGAACATGATATCCAAGGGTTGCGAAAAGGCCCTCGAGGTCATGTCAACAGCGGGCGGCTTTGACGACATGGCTACAATTTCACTGTCTGGCAACTTCTGCACGGACAAGAAACCTGCCGCCGTCAACTGGATCGATGGTAGGGGCAAATCCGTTGTCGCCGAAGCAATCATCCCGGGACACGTGGTAAAAAGTGTGCTTAAGTCCAATGTCGACGCTCTCGTCGAATTGAACGTTTCCAAGAACTTAATTGGATCTGCCATGGCAGGATCGATTGGCGGCTTCAATGCACATGCATCCAACATCATAACTGCAATGTTCATCGCCACTGGGCAGGATCCAGCTCAGAATGTCGAGAGCAGCAACTGCATCACCATCATGAAGAAGTAAGTCTCAGATCACGTCTTCAATACACTTTCATTCGCTGACTATCATAGCAACAACGGAAACCTCCAGATTTCGGTCGCAATGCCTTCGATCGAAGTCGGCACCCTTGGCGGCGGCACCATTCTCGAAGCCCAGTCAGCCATGCTTGACTTGCTTGGTGTAAGAGGCTCACATCCCACAAACCCTGGAGAGAATAGCCGTAGACTTGCGCGAATTATGGCAGCTGGCGTGCTTGCAGGTGAACTATCACTATGCTCTGCACTTGCGGCTGGTCACCTGGTCAAGGCACACATGGCTCACAATCGATCGACAGTTCCAACTCGGGTTAGCACACCAGTCAGTGCCGCTGTCGAGCCATTCAAAAGTGCGATGGAAGATAGAAAGACCAACAGGCCGAAGCTGGGCCAGAAAATGACTAATATTACAAGGTAGCGGATCAGGCGGCCCCTCGGATAAATAATCGAGTTCCAGACACCATCTGTATATGAGAACATGTTTCGGATCCCAGCGACTGAATTCCGTTTGAAAGACAAACATCAGTCATCCCCTCCGCTACTGAAATGTGAAAATTAGCGCGTCAATTTCGCGATTCACCCCCCCATCTTCATCTATCGACAACTTTCCCAATTCAACTCTAATTGATCTCATTCCTAGTGCAATTAAATCGCCTAATCAAGCTCTATACCCTGATATCATTCAAAATGAGCCAAACCCCGATGCCTCGCGATTATGACCTGGCGCAGGAGGCCTATGAACAACGCGCCCTCCGATCGACCCCTCCACCACCAAAGAAATTACTATCTACTCGTATACAGCAGCTGTAGGCAATTCAGGAGAAAGTGGATGAATATCTACCTTAGATAGATCTAATCTATCGTTGTTTTGAGCTCAAGAACCCTCTTGCTCGCGTATAGTCCCTAATTCGCCTCTTTCTCACTCTGGCTCTCCTAATACTAGAGCTACTTATATTTTATACAAATATCTGTCTATCTCACAATAATCCAGCCTACAAACCAATTTCTCTACTTGAAATTCGACACTGGATTGCCTGCCGTCTTGAAATAGCTCATAGAGTCCTATAGAATACTGCTATATCCTTATTTTAGGCACTCCCTACTAATACTTCTAGATCGCTTAGATAAGACTGATTTAATATGATTAAGCACTATATTTACCTTGAATTAAGTATAAATCCCCCCTCTAATAACCCTATATAGTATTGGAAGGTTACAAATACACTGAACCTCTTCTGCAGCCAGCTTTCTCAACTATTTGTTCCTTTAAGCTATCTTGTAGTAGATAAATCAACAATCAAATTCCATGGTCATAAATCAGATATCTTTTTAATGGCATATAAACCAGCAAAAGAAGGATTCATTTTCTATAGCCTAGCAAGTCATGGTGGTCTAATATATGATTTTCTGGTATCTTTATTACGAGAAGGGGTGGAGACCTATAATAATGGAATTACTCTTGATCTCCCTACTTGTATAACCTAAGCGCGTAAACAAGGTTCTACAGGTGTTTGTTATGTAGAAGCGAGACAGGATGCAGGAGGAGCAGGGACAGGGTCCATGTTATGCCTGGAACACCAGTAGGCCGAGGGAGCCCCAAATCCCTCTAAAAAGATGGGGAATCTTGCAATCTACTGCAAGATTCAGGTGTTCCAATATATATATGTATGTCATTAAATCTATTCATGACATTACCTTCCCTCCCCCTAGGCTTCGTCCCCGAAGCCTACGGATATCAGAGCTCTAGGGGTCTTGGCTAAAAGCGCCACCCAAGGCAAGCCTAACCTTATATACTTTTGGGTTTAAGCGGCTAAGTCTAACTTACTAAAGTCCTTAACTTGCCTAGCCCTCAACTTCTCAGTTCTCTTGGTGTACTACATGAAAATATACTCTACCTGAAAACAGTAAAACTACTACTAGCCGAACTCGAACCCAGCCAGCACCCCCGTAGCCACCATTTTCCAAAGGACTGTTGCTTCGAGTTTAACACCCTAAGGGTACACCTTACAAGGTCCTAAGCGCACCTCCGTAGATTACAAGATTTTGTTATGCCTGGAATACCAGTAGGCCGAGGGAGCCCTAAATCCCTCTAAAAAGATGGGGAATCTTGTAATCTGCTGCAAGATTCAGGTGTTCCAATATATATGTGTGTGTCATTGAATCCATTCATGACAGTCCAAGGGTTGATAATTGCTAAGCCTAAAGAGAGGGTAAGCAAGGGTAGAGGACCCCTGCAGCACTAAATATGCAGGTGTGCGCCAAGACCTGCGCCAAGATCTGCAGGTGTGCGCCAAGCCCTGCGCCAAGGCCTATATCCCGGCGTCACTATGCAAGGTACGATCCCGATTATAGATGTCCCCTCCCTGGTCCCTGTAACAGTGTTGGAGCAGCTCAAATTCATCTTGCAGCATTAAAAAGCACTGTTTTTTAGCTCTGTGAGCGGGTTACTCAAGATTATCAGTATCAGAAATTTATCTGCTTTATAGACAACCTATTTACAGATCCTTATCTTGTATAGGCCCTTCTTGTCAGGGGCTGCGCCCTGGGTATGTCTTGGAAGACTCCAGCGACTGGCTTGTCAGTGGAGCACATCACCCTTGCAGTCATCAGTGGAGCACGGAGAGGCCAGAGTGGCTGGTTCGGCAGAACATCGGCAAACCAGCTACTCCGAAGGTACTTAAGGGGCTCAAGGTGTCCTGAAGAGCTTTCCTCTTCATCGAAACCTCCCTGTACATAGCGCCCCTGTTGATAGCGTATCAATCCTATCACAAGCCCTTACACTTCTTACTATCAATATTGGTATCTATGGCACTATATAAGCTAGTGCTCCTGGAATACCATATATTTTAAAGGATATTCTGTTAAGGGCTGCGCCCTGAAGAGGTCTTGGCTGACACCAGCGACGACCTGGCTGGCCCTGGGTTTAGCAGGCCCACACAAAAGCTTTACAAAAAAACATCGGGCAACCTTCCTATTTCGGAGTTGTGGACAATAACTCTGTCCACAACTCTTGTCCCCTCTTTCCGATAGGAAGTGTTACGGGGACCAGGGAGGGGACATCTACGATCGGGATCGTAGATGTCATGGCGCAAGTCTTGGCGCAGGTCTTGACGCACACCTGCAGATCTTGGCGCAGGTCTTGGCGCACACCTGCGTATTTAGTGCTGCAGGGGTCGTCTATCCTTACTTACCCTCTCTTTAGGCTTAGCAATTACCAATCCTTGAACCCTGTCCCTGCTCCTCCTGTATCCCGTCTCGCCTCCACACAACAGTCTAAGCCTCAAAACTTGCAGGACCAGCAGGGAACACCCTGTTCTAGTCTCAGCTCGTAAACCAACACGAAACCCCAGTCCTAGTCCCAGCTTATAGATCAGTCGCAAGATCCTAGTCCCAGATTACAGACACAAGATCCCAGTCCCAGCTTACAGACACAAGATCCTAGTCCTAGCTTGTAGACACAAGATCCCAGTCCCAGCTTATAGACACAAGATCCTAGTCCCTGAATCGAGTCCTAGCCTCTACTCTAGCCTAGTCAAGATACCACTAAGGCGACCAATCCAGAAGTCTCAAGAGCCTGATAACCCTTAATTAGAGATATCACCCCCAAGCTTCCCTCTAGCTAGCTCTAGCTAAGAAGATTCACCAGACCTAATCACAACATCATAATAGGTATCCAATATATCACACTCCAATCAAAATGATACTCTAAGTATACAGCCCCAGAATCCACAACTAGGTATGTTTCTATTAACTCAGAACCTATAAGTAATTCTTGAATTAATCATATCCCTCCAGCAGCTAGCTAAGTCCACTAAAGCAGAGTTAACTAAGAACCTTCTAGCTATTAAGCTATAGAATAGTAAACTTAGTGACTATAACCGATATATAAGTGACTATGACACTTAAATTACTGTGGTACCTATTGTATATAAGTCAGACTAATCCTAGATAAACCTATTCTAGGTTTATATTAGTAAGGAATAGTAGGCCCTTATTACTAGCGAGATTAAAGACAGCAAGATCTATAGTCGCGAAGAATTCCTTAACTTTATTGAAACTACTTGTCTTAGTCTTGGCGCTATTGAGGGATATCACTATAAGTAACTTAGAACTCTGAAGTAGACCTCCTCAGCTCGAAAGTATACAGGTTAATTTAAGACCCTATATAAACAATTGAATCTTGATATCACCAGAAAGGGGCAAGACTTCATTATAGGTCTCTATCCCTACCTTAAGGAATCATTCTCCTACCCTATTATAGGCTTTACTAACAAGAATAACTATACTATTATTAAGTAGATAGCTATTTCAGCAGATAATGAGTATTACACTAATCACAAAACCCCTGCTATTGATTTCTAGAATAAGCCAAGGAATACCAGAAATAAGCCTAGGAAGGATATTGACTTATCTATAAAAACTATGCTATTCCTACCTAAGCTAACCCTAGAGGAGTAAGCCCGCTGTTAATAAGAGAATCTCTACCTAAAATATCACTAACTAGGGTACCTTACTTAAGACTATACTATCTAATTCTTACCCCTAAAAGTATCTGCCATAGCTATCTAAGCTAATAACTAGACAACTATAAGATAATCCCCTACTCTATCTAAAGCTTCTAAGAGTGAACTAGTAGGCTTACCTCTAAATATAACTAAGATATCTATACTAACTAAGTATATTAGGAGGCCTAAACTACCTAGCTAAGTAGTTAAGTAGTTATAGGTGAATAGGATAGTTAGTAGTTGAAGGGCGTAGATATTAGTAGATAGGGGAGCCGAAGCGAACCTAATCTCTTGAATATTCATTCAGAGAAACAGACTCTAAGGAGACCTAGGTGCTGTCAGTTTGGAAGACTTTAAAGGGAGACCCTGCGGTGCTAAGTCCTCGCGAGAACACCTAGTTAGAGTCTAGTTATGTTACGGGGACCAGGGAGGGGACATCTACGATCGGGATCGTAGATGTCATGGCGCAAGTCTTGGCGCAGGTCTTG
>QQXO01000224.1:0-37408 GCA_003709845.1 Chaetothyriales sp. CBS 134916 | reverse complement strand
CCAATCCCCTCTACTTGTAGGGTTCGAGAGTATTGTAGTATCGCGCTGGGGGGACACTTGCGATCGCGATCGCTGGTCTAACCTGGTATGTGAATTCGACACACACATATATATTGGAACACCTGAATCTTGCGGCAGATTGCAAGATTCCCCATCTTTTTGAGGGATTTGGGGCTCCCTTGGTCTACTGGTGTTCCAAACATAACATGAACTTCCAATACATGCTTACCTAAATAGTGTTGCATAGGTCAGAACAGGGTCAAATTTTATCGTGTCCCTACTTCTAATCTCCGTACCCATGCTATCGGATTGAGTTTTGGGTTCAAAGTCTGCGATGAGCATTTGCCTCGCTAGGTTTTATCTTTCATACCTTGTCTAAGATCCATGTTGATATTATGCGCAAAATTCCCCTCGGGAAACCGCTGAAGAGCGGGTTGAGGAGCACTTTTTCGGACCTGGTGCAGCGGCGTCAACCTCTTCACAGTCCATAAGTACATCGAGCCCGGAGCCATAAAGCGCACATGTTCCACAAGGACCTAGCCTCCCGAACAGGGAGAAAATGATGCCTCGGAAGGGTCTTCCAGCAGCGCGAGGGAACCATATGCTCGTCTCGATCGGTCCGTCGCCGACGATCAGGCAACCCAAGCGAAAACAGAAGAGGGATGGCAGAGAGGCAGCCCCGTCAGCCACGGCATTTCTACAAAGGGTGGCCAAATAGCCCGGCAGCACCGCAGAGACATAAATTCAGTTTGCTGAGCCCCCAGGCGAAGACATACGAGCAACGGAAACCACGGAGCAGAGCTCAGCGCTTTCCAAGTCCCAAGAACCTTGCAATCTCGCGTACGACTCCCTCGAGGAGGATAAACACACCGCAGAGCTCGCCAAGTCTCATGTGAAGACCCTGATGGTAATTCTTGGGCCCGAGCATGACACCTCTGGCACTGATATTGTAGTCAAACTCTAATACAAGATTAGGCAACAGATATACCTGAAGGAGCTGGTGGAGAAAGGCAAGTCGAAGATTGCTGTACCGTCAGAGATTACGGAAGGGTTGGGCGATGTTGTATAGTTCATTCTCTCGGCCAAGGAAATGATTGACACAGCTATCCAGAACATGCCCCAGGGCTGCACTTCCGTGGGCTGCCGTTTGTGTTGGATTAATCTCTTTCCAGAATCCTCCTGAATCTCGCATAAGCGACGAAATCGAACCTTGCTGGCGATCGTACACGTCGTCTCTTGGATGGACTGGTATCGTACCCTCGCCGAACATCTTCTAGAGAAGGATTATGTTGATGAGTCCTTGGCGTCCATCCTGGCCAAGCTAAAGGCGAAGATCGTAGTACTGGACAATGGCCTCCTGTGTCAGATGAAAAAGTGTCTGCTCGTACTACCGGCATCAGGGTTTGTAAACCAGGACAACTGGGACGACGATACCGTCACAAGCGCGGAAGATGCCCCACCAGAAGGATTCAGAGCAATACAACAAGCTTTATGTGAAGTGCAGCCTCGCGAAGTTTGTCGAGTGTGGGGACTGCTCGGGGGCATTCATCGGATCCTTCAAGACTTTGGTCAATCAGCAGATGAAAATGCAACTAAAAACCAAGAATAACAAAATAACTTCAAGATCTCCTGCCTCGTGAATCTACTAGTACAAGATTTGTGTGAGTGGGTCCTAGAGCACTGAAGTTCACAAACTGGGATGAATCTGCAAGAAAGGGTCCTGCCGGAACGGGCAAGACAATAATCTTGATTGGTGCCATTCGGCAGCTTTTCTTTGCCAGTTTCTTCGCTCAGCCACGTTCGTGTTAAGCCTCCCATACTTTGTGTTTCTGTCAGAGCGGCAAATCGAATCGAATGCTACTTTTCTAGAAGCCACATCTTATCGAGCATCTGCCAAACAGGATACCGGCGCTCAAGTTAGGGAATTCTCAACAGACAAACACTGTATTGCAGGCACTGTTTCGAATATTCTGCACTGTCTTGAAAGATGTTCAACCAGTGTGTTTCCTTGTTGATGATGCCATTGACAAGTGTGACAAGGGGTAAGAACCTTATTAAACTCATTCTCCACTTCCCAGAAGTAATATCAGGGTAGTGAACCCTAACTCTGCAAGGACCCTACAATAAACATAAACTGGAATGTTTTTAAGTCAGAAGGATCAAGTGACATCTACCTTTAAGCATAAGTTCCCGGTCCTGAAGGATCCTGACCTTGAACATACCGAGGATATTTTGGACTTGGCAACCAAAAGGTCCAGGTAAAATTAGGATTATGGATCAGGGGGGGATTCTAAATCCTTTCCCAGAGAGTCGGCGCATTATATGTATTTTCTCAATATACTTGTCCCGCTGGTATCAGCCTCTTTGTGAGTCCTTCGTTTATTTTCTACTTTTCTATTTGTCTTTTGGGGGAGGGGATGAACGGCTTCCTGGAATACCATCGTCACCATGTGGAAGATTAGCCCGCGGCTTTTGGCACCTTACTTTCGCACCTCAGGCTATGCGCAAGTCGATTCGAGTGACGAGGTGGACGAGGAGCCCAAGTTCCTGCTACCAGGCCCAGAATACCTCAACATCTGCTCTCCTGGGATCAGGTGGTCTTGTGTCGTGTCTTGGCTGCCGAGGCTACCCATACCCGTGTCGTCCTGTCTTCAAGTCCTCCTTCCCAGTTTCCTTATACCTCACAATGGCAGATCTTCGCTGCCGCGGCAGCTCCACCCTTCGGCATGGCTTGGTATGAACAACTGTCCAATCCCTTCCCTCCTTTCACTCCCAAAAAAGTCCCCTTCTCTCCTTCTCTGCCCTCTCTCTTCCTCTCAAACTCCGATCTAGATCCTCATCTAACCAAAACCCTTTTATGTAGATGGCCTGCGCGGTGTTGCTGCATTTTTCGTGGTCTGGCACCATGCCAGCCTTCTCTGGTTCTCGTCGGAGATCCACAATGGTTACGACACTGGCGAGCAACCCGAACTGAACCACCGTTTCATCCAGCTCCCTTTTGTTCGCCTACTCGTATCCGGCGCGCCCCAGGTCATGGTCTTCTTCGTCATCTCGGGTTACGCGCTGTCCTATAAGCCGCTACGGCTCCTCCGCCAGGGACGCGAGGCTGAGTTCGGTGACGCACTGGCGTCGTCCCTGTTCCGCCGGCACCCCCGCCTCTTCCTCCCTGCACTCGGCGTCACGTTCTTCAGCGCCGTGGCGGCGGGCCTAGGTTGGTACGGGACCGAGGGATGGGACGGTGTTGCCTGGCCGTCGCGGGAGCCTCCGCGGGCCGAGGGGGGGACTCTTTCAGCGCAGCTGTATGACTGGGTCTCGAGTATGGTCCACCTGGCCGACCCTATCTCGATCGTCTACGGCAGCAACGGGCCGTATCGGTACGACCCGAACCTGTGGACGCTGCCCATCGAGCTCACATGTTCCATGTACGTGTTCCTCGCCCTGGCCGCCTTCTCGCGCATCCGGCACCTCACGCGCATGACGTTCGTGTTTGGTCTCATGGTCTTCACCAACTGGCACAAATTCTGGGAGCCCTTTCTCTTCCTCAGTGGCCTGTGGCTGGCCGACCTCAATTTCCACCTGCATGGCACCAAGGAGGCATCGCCACTGGCAGTGTGCGAATCGTGCCCGCCGGCGGCCGACGATGACGACGACACAGCTGTCGGGGAGAACCAGCATCAGTGCCAGCCCCAGAATCTGCAGAGTCGACTGCGGAATGTGGGCTGGATCACTTCATTCCTGCTGGCGGTTCATGTGCTCAGCTACCCCGATACGGCCGTCGGTGCTAAGGAGGCGCTCGGCTACCGGACGCTGTCAGCCTGGGTGCCGGCGCATTTCGTGGACGACCCGGACCGCTTCTGGCTGCCCATCGCTGCTGTATGGCTCGTCTTCACCGTTGACCGGGCGCCGTTTCTACAAAGCCTCTTCACCAACCGGCCGGTGCAGTACCTAGGCAGGATATCCTTTGCCCTATACCTGGTCCACGGGACTCTTCTGTGGACGTACGGCTGGCACCTGGGCAAGTACTTTGTGGACTGGACGGGCAGGGACACGGACTGGCAGCACTTCTGGGGCATCTTCTGTGCCTTTGTGTTTTTCCTACCTGTTTTGATTTGGGCGGCGGACTTAGCGAACCGATATATCGATGTGAAAGTGGTCAATTTTGGGAAGAAGGCGTATGAATCATTATGCTCGTAACCCAGTCGTATGATATATCATCAGATTAACCACTCTCTCCTCTACCTTCCCGCTTCTCTCCTACACACACGCGCACACACACACAAAATAGGAACCTCCAATAGTTTCCTTGGCTGCTAATTACCTTACGCTTTATTCTGTGTTCAGACCATTCCATGACAATACAGGGTTCGTACTTGCCTTGCTTTAGACGATAAGAGTGGTACCATTCTAGGTATTCTATCCCTTCAACCCCTCCTTCTCAGCCGCTTTCTCCCCTTTTTCCTACTTTCCTAGCCGCTCGCTCAGCTGCCCAGCAATCATTGTCATCATTGCCTTCAGTGTCAGGCCGTTTCGTGTCGTATCGATGACCAAGGACATTGAAGTGGAGTGTTAGCGCACTGAAGGGTTTGTAGTACCGAGCCTAAGCAGGAAACCCAACACCGACGCTGTCTCCTATAATGGCAAAATTGGTTGCCTGGAGGCCTTTGGTACGGCTGTGTTGAGTGATCCACACTCCAGGACGGAATAGATCTGCTTGTGCTGCTCAGGGAACTTAATGGCAGGTGTAAGTGTGTATATTTGGGGAACACCAGGGCAAATCCGTGCGAAGGACTATGTTAGTTGCGATGCTGTCCGTAGTTGTCGATGCTATAGAGAGACGAGTATCAGCGATGCGATAGGAAGCAGCAGATTCGAAAAGGAGAGAACATTACTCTCCCTTTCTACCCTAGAGAGTTTCTTGTGCCGGAGTGACTTGGTTGAGGAGAGCCTGCAACTGAGGAGCAACAACATTGATATCTTTTACTCTGATGTCCAAGTGGGATAGAGTCCACTAGCTTCTGGTTCACTGGATTAAGACACACGC
This sequence comes from Chaetothyriales sp. CBS 134916, assembly GCA_003709845.1. NCBI lineage: Eukaryota > Fungi > Ascomycota > Eurotiomycetes > Chaetothyriales > Domatiomycetaceae > Domatiomyces > Domatiomyces globalis. The sequence goes on along the minus strand of QQXO01000224.1, from coordinate 32,367 downwards.
AGGGAGCAGCCATATTGTCATGGAATTCTGATGCATAAAACTTGGGCAACGCAGATATTCCCTTTCTACAAAGAGTCCTTGCTTGTATAGAAGACCCGGCACATGATGATGCTGTCGTGTATCTCCTGTTGGATCAGCACGGTATCCAGCCATCTCGTATGGTAATGGAGCTATTCCGAGTTGTCACTAGATTGTCACTAAACTATGTCACGTGACCATGGGAGCTCTGCCCCCTATTCTTGTACCAAAGACGATTTCTCTGTACTATGAGATATGTATAATAATATATCAGACGCACTTCACACTTGCTCATACTAGTCGTATGATTGATTGTCATTCCAACAGTCCCAGCCAATCAGAAGAGGCCTTGGCACTCGAGTGGCATCCGAATGATCAAAAATCCGACCACTCGAATGATTATATAAGCGAATGCCACTCGAGTACTCGAGTGGATCATTCGCTAATGCGGAGCACTGGCTGCAGTGGCTATGGTCTTCCTGTTCACCATAATCTTCGGTGCCACCTGGCTGACTGTTCCTTGGCTGTACCCGCCGAAATCTTTCCACTGAATATCCGATCGAAGGGCAATGCCTGGGGCGTTGTCGGCTGGTCGATCGGTAACGGCTGGCTTACCTTGCTATGTCCGGTCATGTTCAATGCAATTTCCGAGTACACGCTCTTCATATGTGCGGCCAGTAACGTCGTTACCATACCCATGGTGTACTGTCTCTACCCCGAGATTAACCAGAGGACCTTGGAGGAGATGAATCTCTTGTTTGCCGCTGACTCGCCATGGGTGTGGGACGCCGAGCAGAACTATAAGATCCTGCGCGAAGAAAATCCCGAGCTGGTGCAGACGGGGAGGCGGCGCAGCACTGCGGCCGCCGGCGATCTGGAGGCCACATCGACTTATGTCAGCAGCACTGGTTACAGAAGACCAAGTCTTGTGGCTGGTTCCAGAAGGCCCAGCATAGTTTCTGAGGTCGTGGGTGGAAAGGAAGCTAAATATGAGCATTCCGAGTGATGCTCAACCACGCGACATATTTTCACACAGATACTCTCTAGTCGTTGAGTGTGGATAGACGAGTAGTGGGGAGAAGAGGGGGACTGAGCAGCTTCAGTAATGAATCCGCAAACTGTTTCTCGCGAAGAGAGAGTACCATAGTACAGGTGTAATGGATGACGCAAGGATGAACAGTGCAGTGCACCTCAATTCCTCACGAATGGAAAACTTACTTGCTAAGTCCGGGTTGATACTAGAGGGTGAGGGAGGGCTGCTTCGACCTGAGGTTAACTGAGTCTCACAGAGCATTCCTTCATTACAACACCGACCTACAACGAGGCATTTAGCTAAGCCTTGGTGAACCTGGGAAGTACCTGTCACTATATTGCCCGTTCTGCATCACACTCCCTTACTGAGTGTGGTACCAGAAGAAGACTGCTTGTCTGACTACTCAAATAAAGGTAAAGAAGTTCACCACGATTATGTGTTTTCTACCCCGCCGGAGTACGACGACAGTATCTAGAAGGGGGATGAATTCGATGGGGAATTTAATGACAAGCACCTTGCGGCTTTCTGATGTACTTCATCCTCTGCCCGAAACCATTTTCACAAATGGCAAAGAGGAGACAAGTATTTTGACCTTGATGACCGGTGGATAAAACACCTGGAATAATGTTGACCAGGAATACGGCAGCAACTCGGATGGAAAAGGGGCAGAGTCTGATGATAGAGAGGGCTCTTGTTTCGAGTCCCCCACTTCCACTGGCGTCAACAAAGCCGTTCGACTCTCTCGAAAAGACACTTAGAAATCTAAAACCGGAGGATGTCGGCGAGGTGGAGGAGAAGATGATCTTGCAGTTGATCCACTGATTGTCCAGCATGATCCTTTGCGAGGTCCTTCGGCCACTGAAATTCTGGAACACCTTCGGTTTGGTTCATAGAACATCGGCGTAAGCAGCGAATAGAACGGAGGTTTTGAATTATGTACTAGATCAAGTCCACGTCATCCGCTTCCGGGTCATTTTGGTGTCGATGTATCGATAACGTACTTTAGGGTGTTGCTAGAGCCTTTTGTTGCGCCAAGCCTTCGGCTCATTTATGGTTGTCATGACCTGCTCTATTCTGTCAAGTTAAGGGGACGCATCTCCTCAAAAGTGTGACGGCTATGCAAGCCATTCATCTCTGAGAACTGTTTGTTTAGCCCTATGCATCCACACACCCACACACCCCACACCCCACACCCACACACACCCTATACACAGTGCCCCTTACTCTATGACACTGGCTCGCCATCGTCATCGACTCTGTAACACGCATCCTTGATCTTTTCTTCGAGGAAATCGACGCCGATTTCGACCACGCTGTTCGGCAACCGCACATCCGGCAGCCCATCCGGCCCACCTGTCCATTCCTTGGTGACCACAATGCTGCCTGCTCCATTCATGCCATTTTGCTGCTGCTGTGAAGATGTCGGTGTGGCGCTGCCGTTACTCTGACTCGGCCCACTCGCGCTTCCCTGTGCATTATTCGCATTAGCGCCCTTCGGTATAGCGGCCCGCTTCATGACCTCAGTTATCAGTTCTGGAAAAGTGACACAAGTGCCATTGCGCAGGAGCTCTTGAGCAAGCGCCTTGACGCGGTCAGTCCAGCCAGAGCGGGCAAGGCTGTCGCTGAGAATGGAGGAGAGATCGCCGAGACTGCCGGTTTCTTGGAGGTGCCGAATCAACGCTTGCTGGGATTCGTTGGGCAGAGAGGGCGTAGTGGCTGTAAGTGAGACCGGGATCGGGATTTTGTTTGAGGCTGAGGAGGGCGAGGATGAGGTACCCATCGTGAGGAGTGTGCGCTGGGCAAAGAAGTTGGACAAGGTTCTGATGAAGCAATCCAAGCCACCAGGCTGAGAGTGAAGGGTTGTTTTTGGTAGGTAACGGTAAACAAAGAAACAGTGAAAAGACTGATGCACAACCTGTCACATCTTGAAGCTTCTTGCCTGTTCAGTAGTCCAAGTAAGACTACTCTTGTATTACCAGAATTGAAAGGATACAGAACTGTTGATGTAGAAACCCTAGATAACCCCGAAACAAACAGCCAAACACGCCAAGACATTGGGGTGAATGAATACTCTACCGCTAGTCTGAGCCAATAATAATTACTGTCTTGCTCAAAGTTGTACTTGCGCTGAAGCGCTGAAGCGCGGGAGTGCATATATATGCCAGCCGACCTAGGCAAGGGTATGCCGACTCGTGCATGGACTATCTCTGCCATCCTCGGAAATCATATGCCTAGAGCTGGCGCTGCTGAGTCTTGTTGACTAAAACAGTAAGCTGTTCAGTGCTCACAGCTCAGGCTCTTCTCTGTCGCGGCGTCGAAGGAACAAAGCCATGACACAATGTCCATCAAAGCCGTATTCTACAGCAAGTTCGACCCTACCCACGGTCCGAAAATAATTCACCAAGTCCCCGAGCAGTCCATCCTCACCACCGCCAACACCGACTCGGCCTCGAGTGCTTCCTATGGGTTACTGGTCAGCTCTGCCCTGGTATCGTTTCCCAATGTCTCCCGCTTCCTCATCCCCCGGCAATCGCTCTGCGGCAACTTCATCTCTCTCTCACCACCTCCACTCACTCCCCAGTCACCTCCCTGTCTGATTCTCTCTTATCCTGTCTGCCTCACCTCGTCACGCTACACCCGTAATGAGTTCATTTTCAACTTTGCCTTCGTCCTCGCGCACCCCTCTACCGCCGACGTGGATGTTGCGTCCTACAAATCGGTGGTCATCAAACTTGCTCATCTCATGCGCTCGCTCGAGGAACAGTCACGTTTCCTCTCCAACGACAGCTCAGCGCCTAACTCGGGACCGATCTACAACCTATGCGAGATGCTGATGGAAGACCTCAACCACTACTGCGAGTGCATGATTCCCATCGACGAGCTCAACACTCTCAATATCAAACTTTTCCCTACACTGCCCGACCCGCCCAAGATCCAAGCCTGGCACGTGCCCCTTTTTACCGTTCGCATTGAGACGCTAATCGATGAGAACTGGGATCTCACGATGCAGCGCATCATACCGTTCATCGACGGCGTCAACAGCGTCAAGCGCATTGCCGCCTTGGCCGACGCGGATTTGAAACTCACGCGGAAATGCCTTAGGCACCTGGTCTTTTACGGCTGTGTGATTTTGCTAGACATATTCAACTTCAGTGCGATTTACGCACCCACGAGCCTGTTTAGGCAGACGATTGTCAAGGATGAGAGCATGCAGAGGGAATGTGCGCGATATGTGAATATCAAATACGCCGAGGCTAGAGAGGAGGCTGTGGCGCTTGACGAGAGGAGGGGCCAAGAAGAATATATTTGGCCATTGACGACCAAGGGACAGGCCATCGACGGAGTGACCATCGTGCAGCTGTTTGCTAACCTCAGACAAGGGTTGACTGTCAGGGAGTGGTATGCCATGAATGCTGACCTATTGGTCAACGTTGATGTAAGGCGGTTTATCACCTTTGGCGTCATCAAAGGCTTTCTGTATCGTGTCCATCGATACGCGATTAAAACTGGGAAGGGAAGGGTAGATGGTGATATTGCCACGCAGCAGACACTTCTGCCGAGGAGCATGTCAAGTGAAACACACTTGACTGAGAGCTATAAGGCAGGGGAGTCGAAGAAACAAAAGAGTGGCGGCGACGGATCTGGCACCGATGTTAATTCTATGTTGCTGTCCTATCTGGATGGCACACATAGTTTTGACGAAATCTGCACTAATCTTGAGATCAGTGAGCGAGAACTGACTTCGAAGTTGGCAAACAGGAGGGAGCTTGGCGAGATCGTTACGATATGCCGATGACCTGAACAAAGCGTGAGCTCATAACAGATACAAGACAGACTGGAGGATACTTCTGTTTAAAAAAATATCTATTCATCCATCCCTACCACCACTAATTTGTCTTGCCATTTTCACTTCAGATTTGTGATTTCAACCCGCCTGGACGCGTGGTCAAGGCTCATTTTCATATCCTCGCTGGCATAAACCCTCATTTCCTTCTCGTACTCTGTGCTATAAAGCCTTCTTCGCACCCTTTCCTTCACTTATCAATCTCTCCAAAAAAAAACTCGCCGTCCTTCGGCCCCGTATTTGCGCCGATGCCTCCAGCAGGGGTCATACAACGGGCAGCATCACCCAAGAGGGCAACACGACTGTCATTGTGCCACTCCGGCACGCCGTCTGGATTGGCAGTGGACATCTTGAAGAATGCTGCCTCATCGACATTCTGCTGCTCAAAGAGCACCCGGATCTTCGGGTACCATGCCTTCCTTAGTCAGGCGGCGGGAGATGTCAGTGGCGACGGTGCCCTGGACAGATAAGTCACCATTTAGTGCGTCACAGGAGCCAGGCGACCCGGCAAAGACCCAGCCGAGCTCGAGTGAAAGATCCTTGCGTGAGCTGTGCCGGACATCCTTGATGAGCCTAAGAGTGGTGCCCGGGTGCAAAGTGGCGTCTGGTGAAGCAGACGCCTTTACCGAGGTCTGCGAAGGCCCCCGAGTGGGTTTGGCCGTGAATCATGCGTACACCTTGCCGTCGGTCAGCTGCCTCGTGATGGCGGAGTTGGTGCGGTCGGCGGCAGCCAGGAGATTGCCTTCGCTGGACTTGCTGCCGTCGGCGAAGATAGCGTGCACCCCGTCCGTGCACCGCTCGTAGCCAGTCACTTGCTTGTTCCACTGCACCTGGTCTTCGAGCTCGTGGATCAGCTCGCTCTGCAGGAAGCCCCGCGCAACACCGAGCACGTCCCCGCCTGGGCCGGGTCTCCCATTCTTTCCCTCCCCTGCTCCTCCTGCTTCTCCTCTCGGAGGTCCGCCCAGTTCTGGGCGATCCTCAGGCTCGCTAGTGATGGCATCAAGCGAGTTGACCCCCGCCCCCCCCCTCCCCCCCCTCATGCCCGTGCCTTGCCTTGCTTAAACCTGTCCAACTTGGCGCACGTCAGTATGGCCTTGAGCGCATTGATGCCATCGACGAAATTCGTATTCAATAGCCTTGACCCCGTCATGCTACGTGAGCGTCTCTTTCGAAGAGGAGAAATGGAATGGACGCTGATCTCATTGATCTGACGAGCAGAAGGCCGGAGAGGCTAGCGCCAGATACGAGAATCGGCTTCATTAGCATACCTTTTCAGGAGCGCTGGCTACCATGCTTGGTGATGCTCAAGCGACACTGTCTCTGCATAAGGGCAGCCCAGATTCATTATACTGTTCGCCGATCAATAAAGTCAGGACAGGAATCATGTTCATCAAATGGCTAATTAGGCCAGTGTCGCATTTTCTAATTACTCTTCACAGACGAGCCAGTAGATATTTGAGGCTTTTCGAGCTGTGGCGGCATCTGTTGCCGGTTGGACCCAAGGTCCCCCGCTCTTGCGCAAAAAGACAAAAACATAAAAAGAAGCGCCAGAAGGCTAGGTATTGAGAGGAGTGGGGCTCGAACCCACGCATCTTTCGATAGCAGAGGTTTCAAGACTTTGTAGTTTCTTAAATCTGCCGCCTTAACCACTCTAGGAAATTCAGGCGTAAGTCTTTTTGTTTCAAAAGAGATTAAGAGAGAACTAACCGGCCATCCTCCCACAACTTTTGTGTGCAATATCAGCCCCACTTTTTGGGGCTTCAAATATATAATCACACCTAATAATTTGGTGAAAAAGTATGTGTTCTTTATATCTGCTTCCTGCACTAGTATAGGACATATTCTGGAATCCTTTGTGTACTAAGCACTTGTGTTAGAATTTCACGCCATCATGCTGTAAAGCAAAAGCCGCTGGAGTGTGGGAAAATAATTCCCTGGTGTCTGTCACCCTTTGAAGTCCAAGCCCAATTTGGCAAGTCCATGCATTTGTACTTCAGCAAACTGGGCCAATAAGTTACCATGATTCCGCCATCAGCATTTCAATTGAACTACCGTATACAGTACCATGCTGCATAGCATGTGTTCTGTTTTGACTAAGGTTACCCACAAGTTAGAGTTGCTCCTCCTTGCGGTAACTTATTCTGACCCCAAAAGACAAGGACAATACTAAGGTTTGCCAAGTACTGGCGCTTGGCATCACTAATTGTTGTCTAACAAGGAACAGGAGCAAAATACTGTAGTGGTGCAAAAGACAATTCCTTGCATTTCTCCACAATACATGTTCTATCCCTCACCTCTGTGTCTATTGTACTGTATGAATCAAACATATTGTATCGGCCATTATTCTTGCACAGTGATCTCAAACTTTCCTGTCCATTTAAGAGTCAAAGAGACTCTGGTGCTCTCCACTTGTTTCAAAACATGGGTGAGCATGCTAGCTCTCTGCCTTCTAGAACAGCCCCCCTTGGTAGTCCTCACGGAGTGTTAGTCTAGTGCCAGAGGCTAAGGTACTCCAGACAAGCCTAGCAGTCGCGGTACTTATGAATCACATCACCTTACACTAGTATGGTGTAGTAGACGTCAGGCGAGAAGGCTCTCAATGATCCTTATCCCATCTCGGATCTGGACTTGGCACAGCAAGATGCATCACAATCAGCCACTGTCAGCCGCCCTCGCCTTTCTCGATCTACGATGGCATCCGAAAATGGAGTACGGATAGTGATGTCCGCAGACAGATGCTCTCGCTCTCCTAGTGTAAGCGACCTCGTGATCTGAAACATATAGCCGGAGAATTCGCCTCGGATATACCCGAGCGCCCAGGCACCCGTTCTCCCGTCAAGCCGGCGTGGATTGGTTATGTCCCACATGGGTAAAGCGCAGGGACGAACCCAGCGCCGCTCCACTGGGAGGGATCTACAAAATTGCCCGACGACGCAGCGGCCAATTAAGCCGCAGATCGCTCTACGAACTGCCCCTTTAAGAGATGAGGCAGTCATTGTGGCGAGCCAAAAGGTGAGCCTACTGTGATAACGTCCACAATTTGAGACGCATCAGATTGGGGAAGCCGCCAGCCTACGAACCAGCCTCGTGAACCCGCTGTTTAGACTCGTGGGAGAAGTGTGTGTCTGCATGGAACAAGACGAATTGAAGAAACTGCTGACGCGCATCGTGTACCTCTCCATTAACAGTCTCGCCATTTTAGGGCCGCAGAGACGCGCAGGAGGCTGCATAGAGTACGGGCGCATGGCTCTGTCCACATGGAAGCGAAGCTGGTCCAGGGGCTGACCAGCGCGCGTTAGCGTGGCCAAAGCGCATTTCGCTTGATCCAGCCGTGCTAGGATTCTCGAAAGCATCGGACTGTGCCAGCTCGAATGTTCAGCCTGCCGGTCGGGTCGTGCCAGTCCACTTCCTCTCCTAACACCCGTTTCAATCCCTCAGAAATCTTCCACAGCACCACCACCAACATACCGTCAACTATAGTTCGTACAACACAAATCGTCGACGCCTTAGCAATTGGGCCTCTGATGCCGATACATTTGCCCTGAAGCACGGGCGCTTCGCTTCTCGCCTCAAGTTTCCTGCTTTGTCCTCACAGTGGCAGCCATGGTGCAGAGTCTGGGGAATCCAAGCATTCCCTCCACCCCACAGCGAGGCATAGCATCGCGCACCAGCAAAGGAACCTCACGACCTACAACTTCACAGTCTGGCACGTCGCACGCATGGAAAGCCGCCAGTGTGAGGCACATCGCCCAGCAGGTGGTTCAACCACTGATGAAGCAAGCCTCCAGCCTGGTGCACGGGTACATGGTATGCGGTCTGCATCGTGACCCGACTGAATGGGTCGTCGCGCCCAAGTCAGCAAATGGCCGACCACAGAGGACGGCAGGTGCTGTTGGATCGTTCTTGTCGCCTCAGATACTCGGCAGCATCCCGCCATATGAGAGAGACGAGGAGTCGATCCAGACCTTTGCTGCCGCCCTCAAAGCAGTCTTCCCCAACGACTGCGAGTTATGCGTCGGAGTTCGACCTCCCGGCTCGACGTGCCATTCCTTCGTTTTGCAGCTGAATTCAACCCGAAGCATATATGGTGTGGCTCTTCGGCTTTGGGTCAGATCAGACAAGGAGCGTCTCTCTAAGATCGCAGCTACTCTGGAAACGAGCGAGCTGGACAATCTACCCGCCAACTCGTCTGTCTGGATCCCTTATAGCCTCTCCTACCTCTCACACTATCCTCTTTTCGACCTCCTGACCGACTATCTTCGCTGCTCGTGGATGCTTTGGAGCAAGGTTCCCGACAAGTTCAACAGCGATGGCGTGCTTCGCATTATGAAAATGCCGCCGCCCAAACCCGATCAGTTTCTGCGTCTTACGCTAGAAGACTACACTCTGTGCTACCAGGTCCCTTCACTCTCACGCGACTTCCAAAATTTTCCTCTGTGGCCCTTATTCACATGTCTGTCAACACGAAACCTGATGGGTGTCATTGAAGCAGCCCTGTGCCCCGAGGGTCGCATCATCCTAACCAGCCATCACCTTGCCATCCTCACAATCGCAGCCGAGACCATCCGGTACTACTTGCGCACATGGACTGGTCTATATGCGCCGGTGGCCTACGGCCGCCACGCCCAGGAACTGGTTGATGAACCTGGTCCGTACATTCTGGGCTTCTCGAAGCAATCACGGCCGTTGTACACTGCTCCGAGAGATGCCCTCGTGGTGGACCTCGACTACGATCGTATCTTCACTTCCGCACCGCCCAGCTTTCTCTCGCAACGACAGAGGGCGAAGTATGCCAGTATCTTGGCAAATGCCACACAAGGAGCCAGTATCGAAGGCGTTCCCAGCCATCTCTGTTCCGCCTACCAGATAAACGTCCGCTTTAGTGCCTTTGGCGGCCTCATGGCTCAGGACACGACGCATTGGATCAAAGAGCCGAGCTGGTGGAACAGCCCTCTGGCACTCGAGGCCATGCACCACGTCTGTGACCGTGTAGTAAGTCATTAGCCCCTTACGTGCTGACGTTTACTGGCCTACGCCTGTTCTCATTTCCCCGAACTGCCCCAACTAACAGCCCATTTAGCGTCGAAGCCACCGGCTTCTCCGTGCATTCCGCTCGCTGGTGCCCAACAGCACCATCAACTCGTCTGCCGCTCAAGCCCTACGGAAATTACCCCCTTCCACTCTCTCCAGCCTCACTCAAGACCGTAACGCGCTGGCGCGGTCCCTGACAGAGGCCTGGCGCGAATATATTACACTAAAAACCCGGGCTGATGCTCGCTCTCAAGCACACAAAGCATCAGAAGTGCAACTCACGTTGGATTTGGACAAGCAGAAGAGGGATTTCGAGGAGCTGAGCGAATGTACAGAGCAATTGATTGAGGAGACGCGGAGCCTGCAAGGGGTGATCGGCATGAAGAACAAGGAACTGACGAAAATACACCGTCAGTTGAGCGACAAGACCACTCACGCGCGGCAGATGTCGAATCACGTGCGTGAGCTGCAGCGTGAGCTGGACGCGGCAGGAACGACGCTGAAGGCACAGGAGGATCTGCTCCACGAGATGGAGCGCAAACGCGGCGCCGAAGAGAGCAGTGTCAGCCAAGAGCGCGACGATGCGCAGCGAGCCGTCATCCACTTGACAAGTCTGATCAGCGGCCAAGTGGCATACATTGAGCGCGTCATGGCCAGTTTAATCGCGCCGGGAAGCCGACCAGGGAGCACCCAGGATCTCCGCAAAGAGGCCGCAGCCCGCGGACACAGACACAGCATTTTGGGTGGCCCCAATGCCACCAATGGCGGTATGAGCCGCAACAATCTTGTGGAAAGGCGGAGCCCCAGCCCGGCCTCGATGGTCATCAATACCAACGTCGGTCTTGGTTTCGGCTTTGCAGCAGCAGCAGCACCACCACCAGCATCACAACCAGCATCATCATCAGTAGTGCCATTCCGAAAACTACCTCCGGGTGTCAACCGCCGCAGCACCGTCCACGTGAATGACTCTAATACGTCTCCTCCTGGTGGACGAAGCCAGACGCCTGAAAACGCACGGCCATCCCAAAGCACCACGCCGGTCGCCGTCGCGATCGACAACGACTTCTTTGACGAAAAAGTCCGCATCATCAGTGAAACAGTCCGGAAGATCAACCTGCAATGCTTCGCCGCCATCGAAGACCTGGCGTCGAAGCGAGAGGCAAGCAGCGGCGGCAGTAGCCCCATTGTCGGCGGCAGCAACAGCAGCGACGGTCGCAACGGAAATAGCGGCAATGCTAGAGATAACAATGTAGGCGAGCAGAGCCCCGCTCTCGGCAGCGACGCCAACCAGAATCGCGGCCGCAGTCCCAGCAGCGTCAGCAACTCCACCAGGAGCAGCAGTAGTCGAAGAAGCGCTGGCCAGGACACTACCACGGACGCCAGTGAAGGCGAAGGCGAAGACGATCGCGAAGAACAAGCTGAGCGGCAACGTCGGCGAGAAACATCAAGCACAGCAGCCGAGTACAGAAGCACGATGAGCGATTTCTCGCACGTGCCGGACCTGGATTCCCGAGCAGAGACCAGGCAGAGTGGGTGGAGTGCAGCGTCGTCGTCTGATCCTCTTGACCAGCAGCCAGCACACTACCACTTCTATCATCGTCAGAGCGAGGAGCGTGTCAGGGACACGATGGGCTATGCGGTGCGCATACAGCCAATCGAGGAGGAAGCCGATGAGGAGACCGAGGGGATTGTTAAGCTGGAGAAGAAGAGGAGGAAGGACATAGCCATGACGATGGCCATGATGAACAGCGAGGGTGCTCGTGGCCGTCCGCGCGGGCGTGAACGTGAGCGTTAGAATCAGTAAGAGTGGGATTCTGTTGTTGCTGTGTGTTTTGTTACGGTTGCTACTGCGGCCTGGCAGCCGTAGAGTCCGGTCGGTCGCCGTTTTCAAACTTCGATTGATGGTGATGGTGATGTTATTATTGTTGTTTCGGCCATTCTTCGCCTTGACTTTGTTCGACCAGGACGGCGTTCAATCCGTTGAGCGAATGATAGACGCTATCTATCATTCTTCTTCGATTCGATGTCATGTTGATTAGCCGCGAGGAGCGGCACTTGGCCTTTATGTGAGATGAGATGAAAATGTATTGGTATACCCGTTTCCACGTTGGTTTTTTCAAATCATCATCGTTCAGGTCTTCATTCTAGTCGCAGTCATCGTTTCCTGGGTTCGACAGACACCTTCTGGTGTCTGGCATGGCAAGAATAGAACTAGAATGAGGGAAAAAATATGGAGACGGGTAAAGCTGGCCAGGGAGGTTTGAAACTATCATCATGAACCGTCAAAATTACGAGCATTATTAGGCTTGATCTGGTATCAGCTCGTACCCGCCCTCGCTTGGCAACACCAACGCAGCAGCAGTAATGGCCGCCGCACAAAAGATTTCAAACACTGCTGAAGTTGTGCTCATGCTCCAGCTTTTGTCAAGGAACCAGCCAGCGAAGAATCGATCGTCGTTTTCATACAGATAGGCCTATAATCGTTAGCCCTTCCGTAAAAAAGCACTTCTGTCTTGTGGTGGACGTCTGGCTCACGATCAAGGCAAGACCAATGGCCTGCACAAACGCAGCTACGGCCGTCAATATTGCAAGAGTTGCCCAGCCAGCCTCCCTCCTTTGCTTGCCGCCAGCAAGAAGGATTGCAAATGCGGCTATCGTCATGCCTTCTATTACGACAGCAAACGACATGAGGAAGCCCACAGACCTCCACATGCTGCAGAAATACCTTGCCTTGCCCTCACATTCTTCATATCTGGGAAATTCGGTACAGTGCAAGGCAGAGGTAGCTAGCGAGAGGGAAGTGGAGGGAGGGACATCCGTGTTTTGGCATCTTCGGTGCAGGCCATAGTTGTAGTGCAGCGTTCTACCACTGTCCTGTAGTGGCCCAAGTCAGCACATCAGCTTTTTCCAAGTCCACCAATAACGCCATCAGGACATACCGTCGTCGTTTCGTATGATATCCAGTTCGGAATAATGATCGAGGCAATCGTCAGACCGGTGCCTAGAATGACCTCAGTAGCTGCTCAGAAAGACCAAAGAAGCTTCTCTACCTGCTAAGAAGATGAAAAGGGCAATGGAGAAGATAATACTCCTCGTCAGCATGCCCGTATAGTTGGTGCCCCGTCCACCAGGCACTAGCGAAAAGCTGGCCATGATGAAGGGGTCGTCCCTGTCCCGGGTTGTTGTAGCCGCACGAGAGAGATATCTATATCGGTGGAGTACGGAAGACAAAGCAAAAAAGACAAGAGACCAAAGACGGTCTGGTGGCCACGTCTACAGGCTGCAGTCGCTGTAGACGGTATCGATGGATGTACAGGCCACCCGTGTCCTGGCCGATGTGGCCGCTAACGCTGTCAAGGACCGACCCCTCGAGAGACGGCAGCGATATCCAACAAGCTCCAGTATTAAGTGGGGGGGGGGGGGGGGGGTTGAGAAGTAGAAGATAGCAGATCTGCAGAGGATAATTCGCTAAGACTGAGTCTACTGCACTTTCCTTCTCGAGTCCAAGCTGGAGATAGGGAAGGTGCGATTTTGGGGTGTTCCGCGCCAAGCCAAATGACGAACTGGTGTACGTCTCCGCTCGATGTCTCCTCCGCATTGTTGTGCGAGGCATGCATGCAAAGACATGGTGGCTACTTTCCGCCCGCCAAGTTGACCCTAGTTAGGGGTACCTCTCCCAGTTATTGGTGGACATTTATCCCTCAGTTTTCAGATTCTCGCGTCTTCGCTTCGTTGAAAGAGGGGTTAGGGAGCAACAAGTATCGGCTCGTGCGTTCCAAAAACTGGCTGAAGCCAAGTTGTGCTATCTGTTAGTTGATATATGGCAGGACCAAGAAGAAATTAGACTCGAGTACTTTCTTCCTGCCAATGCACCTCAGAACACAAGCTATCAGTCTTGTCTTGCTCATCATCATATCTCAATGACACCACTACACCAAGCTTGCTCAGCATCAGGTAACCACAGGGCCCAACCACCAGCCCACCAAAAATTGATAGTGGAAACATTCAAAATACACTTTGGAATCTACAGAACCTTGCCAACTACCTGATATTGATGATAATACTCATCCACAATTCAATCGGCTTAATAGTCTGATCAAACAAACAAAACCTACAATGGGGTCACTGTCACTGTCTAAACAGGCAGTCCCTCTGTTCTATGTCATACCAAATCAAGTCCACTTCACTTACTATACAGTTCTGTGTCATGGCAACGTGTTTGCTCCTGTGCTCCGGGCAACGGCCTATGGTGACCTGATATCTGCTCTTGAACAAGTCACTTAATCCCGTCTGCCTGCACCACCCTAAGTACAATAACTATGCTCAACTTCTTACCTGTGAACGACGTTCGCTCCTACTCTCACTCTGAATTCAGCTCAATTGCCTATCACAACGCCTCCATCACTCTTGAACACAGACTGTTTCATGTCTATCTTTACGATGTCAAGTCTCACGCCCAGTTCAGACACACTCTATTCCCTCCCCTCCACCGGGTCCAGGGCGTCTGCCGTCGAACATATTCGCTGCGAGCCCGATCCCCTCGACCCAGATGCCAATGTCTGTCTAGCCAAGGTCACCACTGACGATCGCCAAGGCATCTCGCACTTCTTCGGCCGCAACAAAAAGCCCACTGCCAGCATTCCAGACAACATGTTCCCTTTACTCTGTCGCACACACTACCAAGAGAAACAGTACCGCTGGAGAGATGACCCAGCTGCATTCGCAGCTTTCCAATGTGACTGCATCCTCAAGACGCTCGAACGCATGTGCCACCGTACCTTTGTCGATGCCGACGGAATTACATGGCCATATTGGTGTGGTTTCGAACTCCAAGCTCTATGCCCAGGTAGCGCCAGGCACCGCAAGACTGACGAAGATGATCCTGCACTTCCAGCCTGGCTCCTCACCCTCTGTACCAACTCATACACTTACGGGCCCCCACCCAATGCCTCATTCGCCGCCATCGGCGAGCGCCAGCCCATCCGCTACACTTTCAGCCAGCTCACTCTCATTGTCAAATCCATCAAGACATATGTCCTCGCTCGTGGCACCAAACTCCCTAGCGTTGAAGCTCTCCCAATCACTATCGGTATGGTTGACGATGCCAATCTGGAAGACGCCAAGAAACAGCTCAAGGCTGTGACCCGCAAGCTTACAATTGCACAAATGGAGCTGACGCGGTATACGCAGTTGACGCACATGGGTCTTAATAACCGAGCAGGGCGAGCGAGGGACTTGCAGCTGAAGGCCGAACTGAAGCTGAAAGAGCAGGCTGTGCGCGATGCTCAAACTAGGGTGTCGGAGGCCGAGAAAGACGCCGCAGCAACCAAGGAGACGGTGCCGATGAAGAGACTGACTCGAAGACACAAGTCAAGCGCGACTAGCAATGCCAAAAAACAATTGCCCAACATTCTACCTCGACCTGCCGTCCATGGTCATGATAAATTCCCATCTCTTAGTCTCAGCCCGCACTCGAGAGGCCTTAAGGTGGAGCCGATCACTGATGACAAAGAGATTGTGACGGCGAAGACTGATGGCAAACAGAACAATGATTCTGAGGAGCCGCCAGAGTTGCAGATCCCCGCCAAGAGAGGCTTTGTGATCACTCTGCGATATGACCAAAGCGTCAAGAGAGCTCGATACTAACTGCGTGGATTACACTGAGTAGGACTGCTCGATCGCTAGTGAACGGTTTATCTGGTCCGAACTCAAGTCTGTCAAGTCAACTGGTCTTGTGTACACAACAGCTTGGGCACTGAGATAGGAGTATAGCACAGGACTGAAGTGTCAAGTTGAAATACACAAAATAGATTACGGTAGAGATGGAATGGAAAGCATGAGGTGCTCGTGCACCTTGTGCACATGCACCGAGTGTTTGACAGTGCTATGAGATTAGCAGCCACAGGTCGAGTGGTGGACAAGACAATAGAGAGCTTGTTGCTGATCCCCAACGAGTGTATGTAATCAAAATAGCCATCGGCGAGAAGAGACATCTTGAGAGCCTTTCCCTCGATGTCGATATGGAGGGGAATGTCTCCATTGTGCAAAGATATTCGTCATCAATGTCCCTGGGTGATGTGCTTTGTCACGTAAAATGCGAATTTCTAGCACGCAATCTTCTAGCACAAGAAGTCGGTGTCATAAAAGACGGCCCTACCCCCACTCCAGATGCCTCGGGCATCTGGAGCAGCATTCCGCAAGGCGCGCAAAAACTGTTAACACCAACTTCCATCACCCATATCAGTAAAACATGGCAACCTCGATAAACCTGGCCCCAACCACTCTCAAGTTCGACAACCCCGCCTCGCCTTCGCTATCATTCGTGCCCTTCACGCTCCCATCAACCAACCAACGAACCCTTGGTTCCCCTCATCCTCCGGGGACTGCTATCCCTCTCGCTCTCCAAGCAACCACAGGCTCATCTAAGGAGGAGATATCCCTCAACTCTGCTATTGAAACCGTCCGTGCTCTCCAGAAGGACGACATCCTGACCAAGTTGCTCGCCCAACATGGGGTGTTACTGTTCCGCAATCTTCCCATCCACTCTGCGGCCGAGTTCAGCAAATTTGCCCACGCGTTCAACTTCCGGCCCCATGAGATAATTGGCATTGTTGTTGACCGTCCTTTGCTTGCTCCCAACGTCGCCCCTGCCAACGAATCACCGCCACATGTCTTAATTTATAACCACAATGAATCTCCACAAGTGCCCCACGCACCCGAATACATCATGTTCTATTCTGATGTCGCGCCCAGCGAAGGTGGCCAAACTCCCATTTCCTCCTCAGTCGAACTCTTCCACCGCGCCCAGCAGGAGATACCCGAGTTCATCGACCAACTTGCTGCTAAGGGCGTCCTTTCTCGGGTCACTTACAAGTTCGCCAAGCAATACGAAGGCGGCTCTACTCTAAAACAAGCTTTTGGAAAGGAGATCCAAGATGGCGATGACGAAGCCACGCGCCGCGCGAAGATCGAGGCGCAAATCCGCCGCTATGGCCGTGGAGAAGACACTACTTGGGAATGGACGGAGGACGGCATCATCTTGACGCATCGCCTCCCTGCAATTAGAACGCAGCAGAGCAGTGGTCTGCCAACCCTATTCACAGGTCTAGCTGCGTACTACAAAAACGCAGTGGTAAATCATGCAAATGGGAGGAAGAATCCCACTACTCAGTTGTTTGGTGATGGTACTGAGATTCCAGAGCATTATCTCAAGACCTTAGCTGATATCACTGATGAAATTCGTGTTCTGCACCAGTGGCAGAGAGGAGACGTATTGGTGTTTGACAATGTGGTGGCACAGCATGGTCGGCAGCCATGGGTGGGAGAACAGAAGGATAGGATCGTGCTGGCAAGCTTGTGGGATGGGGAGACTGTGCCAGGGCGGTATCAGAACAGCGAGGGTGATTGGGCACAGGTTGTCCAGGCAGCGGATGGCTGACCCCTTTATGTACTAGCTAGAAAAGAAGCAATTACACACAAAGAAGTTTATTTGACACGTGCAATGAACTATGACATGAAGAGGAATAGAACGATCAAAGAATGATCGAAGGACTGTCCCCACATGTCGTAATTATATCGTATTTCCCCCACTTGGGAAAGGAAATACGGTAGAAAAGGGTCAATTTCGCCAAGCCAGATAAGTTTGGTTGTCTGAGGAATGGGAAGCTTTGGGGGAGATAGGACGATGGAATTTGGAGCTTAGCGCCATGGCCTCAATGTTAAATTAGGCACTATAAAGAGCGCATCGGTCAGCTTCTGTGTCATTCACCTGGACATCTTCTTTTATCGTCTAAGCAAAGCATCACATCGGCTCGTCTCCCGAGCTATTGCTGACATTGCCAGTATTGAGATATGCGGAGGATGCATGAAGCAATAGCTCGGGGGAAGAGGCCTCGACCAGCCCAAGAAGAGGAATCGACTGACTCGACATTGTTATGAGGCATCGTCGTGCCTGAAGCATTGACTGAATTTGAGGACTACTCTGGAGTATATCAAATTGGTCATCCATGACGAAGGACCTTAACTTTACAAGATTCCAACCAATCGGAGGATTTTCTTCGAACGAGACACCTGTCTACGCACTCTCTGGGACTAGGCATTGTGGGACTTCAGTCCTGGCAAAGAACCTAGAGGATAATTTGTGTCGCCATAGTTATCACCAGCAATCCGTGGCAGACTCCAGCAGCTCAAGCACCAATTCAATTGCAGGGGCAGCGAGTGTTTTCCCTGTAGTGCTGCGGAAAGATCTGCGCGCCAGGATACATTCAAGCCAGAGGATGAACTTGTTGAAAGAATGTCGAAGCTCAAGATCAACAAGCTCACTACGCTCACTGCGCAGGCTGCAGAGGATGCAGTACAACAGAGACTTCGCAGACACAACACAGGAGTGATGCAAGCAGACGAATCACTGCTTAGTTCGAAGAGACCCTTGGTCTGGACGGGGATTAGTGTGGGGCAAGGTCACAGAGGATCAGGTCCAAGGGTCTGTTTCACTTGTCAAAGTAAAAGGTTATATTATCCCAGACTTTTCTACCAGAGAAGCTCAGCTGGGAGCAGTTTGACAGGAGTCCAATAGGGCAAGGGATACCTTATCGCTGCCCTTTCCCTCGTTGTCACCGGATATGTCTAGTCGGGCTGTTGGGCAAGTGATACCCTATCGCTTCCCTTTCACCCTTTCCATCGGATATATCCAGTCGGTCCGTGCCGTGAACTCGGGTGATCAACAAATTGGGGCGAGCGATACCCTAGCGCTCCCCCGCATGTCACCGGATATGTCTATCCGGTATGCCCGTTGAACTCGGACTTCAGAGACCGAGAGAGAGCTCTGAACAATTTTAATGGCTCTTTTTGACACTCGGTACAACGAAAGTCCTACCCCGCCCTTCTTTCACCAACTTATATATTTCTACCCTGGACGCTCATGATGCCATTTCTCTTCCGATATCCCAACTTCGAGTTATTTCTACTCCGGCACTCATGATGCCATTACCCGTCCAGGATACCAACTTCAAGTTTCCTGACCAGTGTGTGGGCTAAACGGCGCATCATCTACATTCCTTACCGGGGCAACCATGCCTACAGCGGCTCATGGAAACTCTTCTATGAGGGAGCGGGAGTTTTGTATACATTTGCTTTAGCGATGAGGGGTACGATGGCTGGTACCCCAAAGAAAGCCGACAATAGCTCGCTTCCTCAGATCCCCTATGTCTGACGAGTTGGACTGCACGAGACTCAATGCTCGACACGAGAGGCAGAGACAAGTTCTCCCAGCCATGCCCCTTATACATCTATATTTCAAAGCTCGAGCACGCGCAACAAACAAACACCCAAGCACATTCGAACAGCAAAACATGAGCCAAGAAGCGCAGGGAGGGGAACAAGGCGACGCGTGAGAATGCGTTTTAAGGTGTGGAAACCAGAAGAGGGGGTCGCTGATACTGGCCCCTGGACCAGTATTATCGAGACGATTACTCAAATCAGTGGAGAGATCGAGCAAAAGAGAATTCTGCTTAGCATGTGACACGTATGACGTGGCCCTTATCTGCGCATATCGCGACAACGATCATACTACTCGGCCCATTGTCTATCGCCGATATCGCACAGAATACAAGGATATAGCAAGCAGGAGTCTAGTTCCAACAAATAGAGAATATATAGATCATTTTTTGGCGCTGCGGTTTCGGACCTACCTACTGTCCGACATCGTGGCTCCTAGGAGCTGCCGACCCATGAAGCGCAGGCGAACAGCACGTGAGGCGAACAGGCAACGAAGTACATTGACCATCCAGTTCCTTCAGGGAAGATACCTTTTCAAGGAGACTACTAGCATTACACAGGGGAGAGTAGTATAGTATAGTAGCAGCATATAGTAGCAGCCTACATGGACCGATCAAGTTCGGTAGTAGACTATCACAAGCCAAATGAACTTATTATATGCATTTACCTCTAAACCACACTATATTCTTATACGACGACAAAGATAATACAGAAGAGTGCGTACAGTAGTCGATTGATCCAGAGTACCCCTCCTGTTAGGGGATACCGAGGAATGGAAGGCAAAGAGAACGCGGGGAAGGGAGGAGATAGTCCCATATTGCCCAGATGTCTATGACTCTACATGACTCTACATGACTCAATTCTTGCACTGAGAGAGAAAGAGAGAGAAAGACTACGATGCTCGCATAGACTCTCTCTCGTATCGCGCGCAGCCCGTGGCTTTAGACACAGTAGTTTATATCCCGTGAGAGGAGGGGGAATCCATGGCACTGGCGCCCAGTGTATCGTGTTCGGTGTCACGTATGAGTAGAGCAAGCGCGCGTGACCTGATCCCAGAAGAGAGGGAAGGCGTGAAGAGATGCAGGAAAACACCTAGAAAGCGCACACCTATCTCAACCCAAGGAGTCAACAGATGATCAATTGTGAGAGTGGGAAGAGGCGTTGGAAAGGCCCGTAGGCTTAGTGCAAGCTAAAGAGGGGTTTTTCCTCCACTAAAAGTGAGAAGAGGCCTGAGGTCAATTATAGTTACCCTATCCTTAAGATAATATATAAGCAGCAGTACAGAAATGTAAGTTCTAAGTTTATCATACTTCTTGTTACCTATTCACCTGAGCGCTGCGTGAGAGAGAGAAAGAGAGCAGCCGTCTCTTTAGAAAGCACGATTACATAGTACTTTGTAGTACTTGTTGTAATAGTGTAGTGTAGTAGTAGTTCTCAGAATATCTTTGACCCAGTGAAACACGCTCGCTGGCTCAAAAGTCTGGCGATCCAGATATGCTGTACATTCAGTTCCGCTTTGACCAGATTTAGCGTATAGCGGCTGCAGTGCCTTCATTTGCCCACAGGTTCTGAACAACACCAATTCTAACCGCTCCGGCTGTTTGTGCTGGCTGGTCCGCTAGCTGGCTGGCCTGCCTGCCTGCCTGCCTGGTACCTGATACATGCGATGGACTCAATCACATTTCTCCATCTCCTAAAGAGTAGATATATTTGGACCTTTTCTTTCTCGCGCCATTCCCGCCATCACGCCTATTTCCTCTCTCTCCATCCAATGCTATGCTCGCTTGCTAAAATGCTCAACAATAACCACAGCAACAACAACAACAACAAAAAGCAAAAGATATCTTGCCGTATCATCAAATCTCCCCTATCTTGCTCAGTCACCCGGCATCCGCATATAGGCATCAATGGCGGTACTGAACGCGGCAAATCCAGCACAGCCGAGTGCAGCGGCTGTGGGCCCTGCTCTCACACCCAGCGCCCCTCCGGTCAAACAGCCAGCGACGGCGCTGTTGGTCAAGTCATTCTTGGCCCTTAGGCCTTCAACACAGCACTCGGTGCCGCTGTACAGGGCGCCGATCATGCCAAAGTTCTTCGCACTTGACCACGAGCGCGAGCCCATGTCTTTGAGGCCGACTTTGAGCTGCTGCCGCCAGGGGATGGTGGCGTTGGAGAGCTGCTGGCCCTGCGGCGACAGCGGGGTGTCGTAGGCCATGCTGGCCATGAAGAGGCCAAATGCACCGCCCAGGGCGAAGCCGGCGCCGCCTGAGAGGATGGATTTCGTAAGGCACGATTCCATGCCTGCTTGCATCTATTCAAAGCATGAGAAATTACTTCTGTTTTCTTTCCTTCCATTTCTCATTTGAGAAAAAAAATTTAGGGAGTAAAGATATATAATGAACTTACTACTTTCACCATCTGCTGCTCCTGTTCGCTCAGTCCGGCAGCGCCGCTGCCGCCTGCTTGTCCGTTCTGCCCGATGGGGCCTGACAAGCCGGGGAAGACGGACATGACGAGGAGAGAAATATCAAAAGAGAAGGCGGGCGCAGTGAGATAAAGAGGTGGTGATGGTGATGGAGAAATACTCCTGTGGAGAGAGATGGAGAGAGCGACACGTTCGTTTGATGCGATGGGAGAAAAGCAGTGACACGGAGACCGCGATCAAAATTTCCCCAAGGTTGAGAACTTGGCAACTTAGCCGAGTCGAGCCCCAATGGCTGGACACATCCGTATTAGGCACTGCCAGTGGCCACGGGGTGCCTGTCAAGCAAGCAGAAAGGCTTGGTGGCGTGCCTCATATTTTACTTAGCTCGACATACCAATCATAGATTCCTCATTGCAGCTCGCCCCTTTCTGTCGTGCGAACGTCAGAAAAAATGCTGAGTAGACAAATTTATACTCAGGAGCGCAAGTAGGACGAAAGGCTTCTTTCTTGACGCATATACGAAGATTCCTAGGGTCGGTTGGTCAACAAGCGAGAAGAATGACGAGATAATGAATTGGTAGAGATGAAGTGTGAAGGAATGTGTTGAAGTGTGTTTCTTGCTGAAGTCCACTCTCTACTATCAAAACGGGTGTACCAATACAGTTGCTGGAAGCTCTACTGGCGTCCTCCCTAGTCTGTAGTTCTTGTTTCAAATCAAAATTTTTAACAACGAATCGAGTTGTGATGTCTTGTTGTAGATCTGGAGGATGACTGCTCTTCCGGTCTTGAAACGTGCGTCGTGTGCTGACGTGAAAAAGGCGCTGATCGAGATGGATTCATATCTACATTGCGTCCGTTGGTTGACATCTTCGCATAGTTGAACGTATAAAGGCAAGGTTGAGCAGATTCAGTCTGATGATGCTTTTGGCGGTATATTTGGGGTTGACCTCGGGGTGTCTTCAATTTGGTAGCCGTAGTTGTGAACCAGGCTCGTTAGTATATCCTACCGAGCTGTCAGCATGACCTGCTTTGTTCTTGTGGTCGGCATTCATCAGCACATACTAGGTCAACCTCTTCCATTGCCTTGAGCATGCTCCAGATGCGACAGGGTACGCTTGCGCCAGTCTTGGAATTGCATAATGTCAGATCGTTATCCTGTGTACCAAAAGCCAGATCCTGTAGTTCGATGTTGTCGGCTTCATTGCCTCGCATCTCAACAATGACCTCGGCTGTCTTTGCTGCAGCCTGACTCTTCCATTGCCCCTCCACACGATCCAGCTTCTTCAACAGAACGAGCGCGTGTGCTCTGATGACGAGATCTTTGCACAGAATTACTGTGACAAAAAGGGGCGGTATGATACCTAGACCGTGTGACAGCACGTGCGAGGACGAACCAGCTTCCGGTTTGGCATTGACAGGAGTGTCGATGATGTCTTCGATCTCGTGGGTAATCCACCGTGCTCTAGTCTTTGCTCTGGTGGCATCGGCTTCCTGGTCTCCCACTCTTTCTGATAAGGCTCGACAGAGGCCAAGGGCTGCTATATGGTGCACGATCAATAGACGTCTTTGAATGGGATCTGCTGGGGCGCTAAGTCTGTGGAAAAAGCCCAGCAAGCGAGCCAAATGTATTTCGATGACGGCTACGTCTGTCTTGATCTGTGTGGCGTCAGCCCTTTTGCCATTGATCAGTTGAAGGATGCGTCTCAGGCAGTGTCGTAAATGCTCTGCTGCTTCTTCCAGGTTGGTAATGGACATTGGTAGTACATGCACAGGGATGCTAAAGTTGTCGACGGCTTCAAGCGGCAGGACGCTACTGTCGTCCAACAAGTTGTGGGTGATATGCAGGTGTGCACTCCTCAGCGCAGGCTCAATATCTTCGGTGATGAGTGCCCAATGTGGACTTGACCTGTTTTCTTCCTTGGATTTGAATTCATCAAGGATCTTGATCGCGGCTTCGACATGGCCGTTTGGATTTTGGGCTCTCTCGCTGACGCTCTCAACAGCCCAGAATAGGACGCATGTCATCAAGACAACATCAATAGATGGCTGGCCTTTGGTGATGGCTCGTATCGCTGTACTGTAGTGGTCCAACATGCGCTCGTGATTCTCGTCGGACAAAAAGCCATCGTCTGCCAGGGACCGGTGCAAGACTGCAAGGGCAAGAACGGAATGCTTGACAGCTGCATGCTGTTGTGTTGCCTGAGGAAGGACAATCCTCCAAAAGGGCAGGTGTGAGTAGACTGAGATGAGGAGGGATGTGTTGCGTGTAAAGTAGGCGAAGGCACGTTGGTCTTCCGGTGTGGTGAAAGCGAGCGCTGCCGCGCCTGGCGATGGCGTAGATCTGGCATTTGAAGATTGGACACTGAGGCTCCGTCCGGATTGCTCTGGAGATGGCGAGGGATCTGAACTTTTCTTGGTCGGGTCAAATATTCGCGTTGCTGGAGGCTGGTAGCCCTCGCAAGTTAGCCCGGACCGAGCGCATCTATGATGTTTCGTCAGCCTCAGCTGAAACGGGGGAGCCTAGATCTTCAAATACCTCTGACATGTAGGTTTAGTCTCATCGCACTTGATCCGTCGCCGTCTGTCCAGCGGTGAGACATTTGGTATGGGGCACCGGTGGACGGTTATCATACTTGCAGGTCTGGCAACCACTGAATACCTTGGGAGCCCATCGTTTCACTCGTTTGCCATCCGACATGGCATGGCGCTATCTCGTGCAGCCCGTGATATTCAATGGTCCTTCAAAGGAAACGATATGAGCAAAGCGAAGAAGACTGGGATTCAACATAAATGTCAAAGTGGCCAAGCAATGCGATTGGACGTCTGAGATGAATAGGGTGCAAGCTAGTACTCAGACTCAGCCGGCCATATCAGCTAAACGATCTCGCAACGGACAAGATGGACTTTTAGCTGATCTTCCACGACTCGGGGCCGCGTGAGAAAGAAAGATGCGGTGCCTGTCTGGTTACCCGTACAAGAAGGCATACAAGACCAGGGGGCGGATCGAAAGCCAGAGGGGAACAAATAGCACTTGCAGTTCGGCAGTGCTCGCATTTCGTAGGGGCCAGGTCATGTCGGGGGCATTCTAGTTTTGTACTTTCGGGTTGGGATGTGAAGAGTGTATGACCACGTTTGGACGAGAAGGGCAAGTGTCCCGTCCGAGATTCGGCGATTACAGAGCGGCTATGAACACTTTCCTTTGGCGAATGGATAGTGGTTGAGTTGAGACGAAGAGGTTCTAAATGTTGATCGGGCCTCTCAGCTGGCCGGCCTGAAGACGGGCTTATGAGAAAAGCTGGGGCCTGGAGATTTGTCACAGGCGAGGGGCTGAGCCAAAGGATGGGGCTTCCGAGAGAGCTCTATCGATGTGCATGTTGCTGAGAACAAGGCTGTCGACTGGCGAGAGCAGTTTCTCATGATCCGTTCTGGGTATGGGTCTGGGTCTGGGTATGGGTTATGGGATACTCTGCAAGTTAAGGTGCAGCAAAGTTGATTGGAGGTCTCGCACACACGCAACCTTAAGATGGCCAGAACTGTCATTGTAAGCGAAGCCTCACAGGGCTGACCGCCACGCAAGATGCCCCCACTGGCCGATCTTAACTTGATGCAGGCATTATTCATGGAGATCACGGCCGTTTGAGGCAAAGGTGGCGCCTTTCCTACATTACCGGTCGGTCAGCGCGCTGGGGAAAGAGCTTCCGTCCGTACAGTCAGCAAAGAATGTTAAAGTACTAATAAAAGCAAAAGACCTGGCTGTGAGCAAGAGAAGGGTGAGTGAGAGAGCGGACCAAGCTCTGGCCATGGTTGCATTGGCAGTACGCAGCAGGTCAATGTGGTAGTAACGTGACAGGGATAAGTTGAGTGGCCAAGGCATATTACAGCTACCTAATAATAAGTTACTACTATACAGCTGGTGGAACGTGGTAACTAGCATCTTACACGGTTATTTGGGGGCCTGGGGCCTTGCCAGAACTACAGGGC
The DNA here is from genome assembly GCA_003709845.1 of Chaetothyriales sp. CBS 134916. NCBI lineage: Eukaryota > Fungi > Ascomycota > Eurotiomycetes > Chaetothyriales > Domatiomycetaceae > Domatiomyces > Domatiomyces globalis. Next base: position 6,759 of record QQXO01000224.1, on the reverse strand, counting down.
GCCGAATCTATTCAGAGGTCTGTCCCCAGAGGCGCAATTGAGCAAGCTTTATGGCGTTGCTAATCATGGGTGTAGAGTACTTGTGGTGCTCTGACTGGTCGCCACTCTCACTGAGTGGCCTCTTGGACTCAAGGGTGAGGGTGCGCTAGCCTCTTGCTCGAGGAAGTTTTGCCAGAGCTCCGCCAGCGTCTCTTTGGAAGCCGGACTGCCGCCGTCTGGGAAGTAGTCCCTGGTCAGGGACGGCGTCGATGGGGTACGATGAAGGTTTGGCGAGGCGAGTGAGCCGCGAATGGAGCCGAAGGGGGTATGGGCGGTACTGGCTGCTCCTGGTCGAGCCAAGCCAGCCCGTTCCTTTTCCTCATCGGTCCAGCCGAGCAAGGCAGCAATGAGTTGCAGCACCTGGAATTTCTTTGGGTCGGAGCGATCGAGGGCCAAAAATTGCAGCAGATAGCTCGTGACAATGTGGCTATGTGGTGTCAGCATCACAGACGTCGATCAGACTTGGACCTTATCTAGCAGGCGATGCACTCACCGATCAACGTTATCGTCTGCCTTGCCTCTCTTCAGGAATCGAAGGGCTTTGGTGAGATGGTCATTGAGGATGACGGCCTCGTGCTTGAGTTTGCCGATCAGCAGCTGCTTTTCCTTGACCTCTTTCTCAAAGGGTGACAGCCGTTCACGTTCCTTATTGGCCTCGCCGAGTTCTGCTGACAAAGCCGCGGAGCTGGCCTGGGTCTCTTCCAGTTGCTTTCGCAAGTCGGCCAGTTCGGCCTGGGAACTCTCGACCAATTCCTTCAGCTCGGCACGGCGGAGACTCTGCAACTCTTGCAGATTCTTCTGAAGGCCATCGATCATCGTGGATTGGCTGTCTCTCTCACCTTTGACCGTTTCGTAGCTTTCCTTGGTGCTGGCCACTTGCTCCTCTAGGTCGGCAACCCGGTCAGCGAGATCGCGGCGAATAGCGCGTTCCTCAGTCGCAAGGACCTCCCAGTCGTGCATAGCCTGCTTTGCATTCTCGAATTCTTCTCGCATAAACGCCTCGGACTCGATCAGATCTTCCTTCTCTCTGGTCCAGTTCTGTTGTGACAGGTTGGCCCGGTTGCGCAAGCTGGATAGTTCCTTGGACTGCTCATGGATCTTGGCCTTGAGCTCTTCGATCTCGCCGGCGTGGGCGGTGTGCTGTTCTTGCAGACCGGCCTTTTCCTCCTCCAGCTCTTCGATTCGAGTCCGGGCCTGGGTCAGCTCTTCCTGTGCAAGTTAGAATACCAACAAGGCCAACGCATAATAAGAATCAAGGGACATTGGCCACGACGTACAGCATCAGCCTTCAAGCGCTCGCCCAGTTGTGACCTGATGGTGTTGACTCTGCCCAGGAGCGTCTGGTACTGCTCTTCTGCATGCTCTCTCTCGCCCTGTGACTCCTGCAGCTGGGCCTGGACATCTTCGAGCGCGGCGTTGTGCTCTGCCTGGGCCTCTTTGAGTTGTGTGGTATGCTTTGCCTGGACCTCTTCGAGTTGTGTGTGGTGCTTTGCCTGGACCTCTTCGAGTTGTGTGTGGTGCGTTGCCTGGACCTCTTCGATCTTGTCGTGATGCTTTACCTGCAGCTGCTCGAGCGATTGTCGTAAGTGTGATACTTCGGCTCTCAGATCATCTCGGTCGCGGATCAGGTCATCAAGGCGCTTTGTTGGATCATCTGTGGCTGCGGTCTGCTTGACCGGGCTAGTCAAAGGCCCATTGGTGTCATCGAAGACCGAGGTGTCCGTCGAGGCCGGCCGTGGCCGGGCGTCGCTGTCGTCAGGCTCGGAGTGGTCTGATAGTTCTACAGCCGTTACTGCCTCTGTGTCCGCACGCTCCTGCACCTGCTCCTGCTCCTGCTCCTGCTCCTGCTCCTGCTCCTGCTCCTGCTCCCACTCCTGCCCATGGGCCGGAGTGGGGCCCTCTGGGACAGGGGCTTGTGCAGCTGCTCCTTTCTTCTTGTTCTTCTTCTTTTTCTTCGTTTTGGACTCTGTAGCAGTCATCAGAAATGAGGGACAGCAATGTCACACTGATACTCACCAGCCGAAGCCATTGTCTTTGCTGCTGGTGCTGGTTCCGACATATTTGGCACGCTTGTGAGACAGAGATCAACATGGAAGATGTGGCCTCGCGTACCTGACCAAATGTCCCCACATCAAGGCTTGGCAGCTGTCATCACTTGCACCAATTTCACCCTGACTTAGGGTACTGAAGCCTGGAGCCAGGACAGCAGAGATATCTAATGCACAACGGCCTAGCTAGTCCTCCATTGCAGACGTGTTCAGTTTGCTATAGAAAAGTATAGAAAAGGATGGGCTAGGTGTCTGCAGGCCATGACGGGAAAGTAGCTGCCATCAGCTGGACAAGGCCTTTATTTTGCCACGGTACATGCATAGCACTACTCTCCTTGCTTATCAGTAACTCCAAAGTCCTTGACCAGTTCTGGACAGTGTGAAGATGCAGGCCGATGTGCTCAATGCTCATGTCTCTGCCTTTTCCATCGCGCGAGGTCAGCTGGCCAACCGTGCCCCGATTACAGTGGAAGACAATCTCATCTTCTTGGCAGTGCCACTGGACGAGGCCACTTTGAAAATCGAACTTGGGCGTCTGGCCAAATCTCCATTCGTTTGTGGCCATCTCGTTGGCTCCGTGCCTGATCCTCGAGTTGTGTTCAGTCATGAGGTCCTGGTCGCCAACCTCCATCACCTCGGAGCCTTGGCCATACATGGTGCGAAATTGCTGGATGATGGCTCGGGTGATAGAGTCTCTGAGCGAGAGTCTCTGCTGGAAATCGTCCATCCACAGCAAATTGCCAACTTTGCTTCGCACGCTCTCCACTCCCTGGGCGTGGATCATACCTCGACCTGGGCTCCGTAACAACTGGCTGATGCAGTTCAGATAGGGACTGCTGTACAGCAGTGTGCCGTGGTGTAAGGCCCGCCCGCGTATCAACTTGAACGCACTGCCGCTGATTTTCAGCCACTCGCGTTGGCCATCTCTCAGCATGACGATGTCGTTCCGCTCGCTGACTTTGATTTCTGCTTTGAAATCATGCTCGGTCACGTTGCCGAGTGCCTCAACGACCATTTGCGCGTGTTTGGCCCGCTTAAAAGTCGTGTCATTTGGCACGATGACTGCGTAGTTTAGATTGCCCTCGTCATGGAAGACGGTGCCTCCGCCACTGCGCCGACGCACAAGATCTATGGGCGTGCGCTCTCCTTCATCCTGACCCTCAGCCGGACGCAGGCCGGCGCGAATTGACGTAAGGTTGCACTCGAGCCATGGGTTCTGGTTGCGACCCAGCACAACACATGGGCGGTTTGTATACAGGAAGAGGATATGCGATGTATGCGTTGACGTGCGCAGGAGATAGTCTTCGATCGCAAGATTATGGTATGGGTTCGTGGAAGTTGACCGAAAGACGAGCGGACTCGATTGTTCTGAGGCTGAAGGAAGGTCGCTGAGGCAGAAATGGCGGCGAGGCTGGCGGCTGAGACAGCGAGAGAGTGGCAGCGTCGCCGCTGTGGCGAAGTCCAATGACCAAGGGCAACGGCTGCTGTATCCACGACCGGCCTGGATTGTCTTGATGAGCATTGATTGACAGGGAAGTCGGGGGCAGTCTGATGGCTCAGTCACGGACGAACACCCATTGTGCATTTGGTCATACTGTCGGGAGTTTTGGCTTCCGCTCTCCAAATTCCACTCCAAATTCAAGCCATTCCTACTACACCTTCAACTTGAATGATATCGATCTTAAATTAATACCCTTATCAAGCGTATTCTAAGGATACCTATGTTTTATCTATTCAGAGGTTATAGTCCATAAGTTATAGAGCGCCATAGGCCCAGATAGCAGACATTAATTAATCTATTGTCCAGTATCTATTAAGTTATATTAACTTACATAAGTTGTCTGATATCTCCTTGTCTATCCAGGCCTTGTTACAGTATCATCGACCTCAATTCTACCCAGTCCATCAAAAAAGGAAGCCTTAACTTGAGGGAGCTGTCGTCTTTCTCGTCTTCTTGCCCCGAAAATGAAGCCATGCTCTGTCTGAGTACGGCGTACTTTACTTACCCAACCCCGACACCAACCTCCCACCGTCACAACTTCACGAGCATTCCCTCCTCAAGTTCTCCGACTTGGATTTCACCTAGTTATTGCACGGGTAGAAGCTCCTGTGGATCATGCAAAATGTAGGATTTCACACCTAAATGAACAAAAGTCAATATTTCTTGACTTTACTTTTGGCTTCTTCTGCCAACCTCGCGAACTCATTCCAGCTGACTTTGTGTCCAATAACATAAGGCCCAGGCTTCCACTGCCCATGTCTGAGGTATGCTGCGACGAAACGGCCAACATCGAATGTATGCGTGAATGCAACTGTGGTCTCTCCGGATCTAGGGATTACAGCAAAGTTGTTCAGGAGATCAAGGGCCTTCACCTTCAGTATCCTCCAAGAGTCTAGAAAGTAACCGTTGTTTACACCGGAATGCTTAAGGCCACCGGCGGACTTTCAATCAATCAAAAGTCATGAATCCGTTTTGCACATCTGCCCCACTATCGATCTGGTTAATCCGATTTCTATCGACCCAAACCTCCTTCATTTCTATGTATCACTCCCTCGATCGTCAATATCTCCCTCGAACCATCGATATCACCTGATGATCCCCAGCCGATATCCGAACTATACCGCTAATACCCGAACGCTGATTCACTGAGTTGCTGCTGAATTGTCACTGAATTACAGTATCATCCAACATGACGTCCGGTAACAGAAACAACATGCTACGAACCAAGTGGGCCAACATCGAACGTCTGTGAACCAGCGTATTATCGCTGGTCAATGCAGATGCAGAGCATTCTAATGGGTACTGGCGTTTGGAGGATTGTCAAAGGAGAAGAAATTCGACCGGTGTCAACAACAAGCCTCCTCCTTAATCTTCGGTTCGATTTCAACCAGTTCACAATCTACCATCCGAGAAGCCTTGGACGACCCGGTCAAGCTTTGGAAGCTTATCGAAGAACGATTCAATCGCGGAAACCTACGAAGCTATGTCATGAAGCTCTATATTGAGCTCCTCCGAACGCACTATCAAGAAGATGATACCCCAGAGAAGTTCACCCAACGTCTGACTAATATCAAAGATCAGCTGCCTACTGTCAATGAAACAGTAAACGATACAGTGATGATTGCACTCCTCCTCGGCGGCCTACCCGAGGAATATCAACATGCAAAGGCTGTTGTATATGACAAGAAGGAGCTCACCTTCTTCGAAGCTTCGTCATCATATCCATTCCGAGACGGCAATCCCCATATACACGTGACAAGGGATGTCAAGCATTGGTCCTTAGCCTGTGATGGAATGTCTACCATTCAGTGCGCCTCTTGCGCTCTGAACGTGAGATCAGCTCTTGTATTGTCTATCTGTCTATCTCCGGGAGGAGAATCTCGAAGCCCTGATGAAACGTGGCAGATGAGTGCCAAGACCTCAAGGAATACCAAGCAGCCAATCATATCGCTTGATATAGTGGATTGGACTAAACCTAATCCAGTGATCGGGCCTCTTTCCTCCATTTCGTCCCACAGCCTGATCAGGTCAGTACAAATCGTCCTGAGATATTGACAACGACTGCACCCTCATTAAGTGTGGAATCGTTGTCTAAAGGACATAGATTCAATAGCAGAATACCATTAATCATCGTCCCCTCCACCTCTCCGCCGTCGAGGGCCTACGTATCTGACAATAGGCAATCTGCAGATAGCTGGATCATCGACTCTGGCGCAACTGTTAATGCGACCTCAGGCAACTCTGGATACCACATCCAGACCTACAAGAGGCTGCAAGATGGAGCAATAGTTGTGTCTGGAGACGGTGCCAGTCTAGCTGCAATAGGCAAGGACAGCTGCTACGAACCGGCCACACGATATTTGATGAATCAACAAGTGGATCAGTAGTCTTGCCCATGACTATTCCCAGGCCGGCTCTATCTCGATACCTTCAGATATATATCAATATCAGAATCTGGAGCCCTTCTATCACCATATCTACCTACCACCTCTACTAGCCTATGCGCACATCAATCAGAATACCTTCCGCGATCGTGCTATTCTTGCTGTTCGAAACGACACTGTTACTAAGATTAATGATCATCTTCTTAACTATCTCTCTGGTACAGCAACAGACTTTTTTTCAGTTGATACTACTGATATTGAGGGTACTGATTCTGAGGAGCCACCACCAGTAGAGCTTCTACAGACCTTTAATCCACCAAGTTTACCTGCCTCGAAACTCTCCCTGAAAATTGGCGCCCCTACAATTTTATTACGGAATCTCTATCCTAAAGAAGGCCTCTGCAACGGTACTCGAATGGTTATTACTCATATAGGTCGCCGCTGTCTTGAAGCCTGTATCCTTGGTGGTAGTTTTGATGGCCAGATCTGTCTGATACCCCGGATTAAACTATCCTCTACAGAGGGTGAACTACCTTATGTGGTAAGTAGGATACAGTTTCCACTTCGCCTCTGCTTTGCTATGACAATCAACAAGTTTCAAGGCCAGTCATTTAACCACGTTGGGGTTGATTTACGTATTCCACTGTTTACTCATGGTCAACTATATGTTGCACTCTCACGGGTGACAGATATGGCGAATCTATCTCTTCTACTACCACCAGCAGAATCTACAACAACAGAGAACATCATTTATCCAGAGGTCTTGCTCCATTGATCTTGCTGTGAA
>QQXO01000223.1:0-37413 GCA_003709845.1 Chaetothyriales sp. CBS 134916 | reverse complement strand
AGAGCGATAGAAAATGCTTATAACGGGAAGGCTTGGCGGTCTTGGCGGCTGCAGATCACGTGTGATCACGTGCAATTGTCTTGTGTTGTTGACACAAAATAAACGAGGCGCAGAATGCCAAGCCTCCTGCTTGGCAGGTGCAAACCGTCACTCTTTTTGGCCCTTAGAATGTTGTTTTGCTAAGGACTGCAAAACAAACACCACCTCACCATCACCACACCATTACCACCAGAACCATGGCGAACCCAAATGTTCTCGGTCCGCAGCCAGATACTAATCTCATGGTACAATCTATCCAAAATGTTGCAGCAGAATTGGCAAAGGCTCCAAACATCCCTGTCCATATCTGGAGGCAATGCCATTAAAAATTCCCTTGCACAGCTTACTGCTCAGATCCAGTAAATGGATCAGAACATAAATCAGAGGATTAATCAAGTCGACCAAAGACTCATCCTGCTTGAGACCGATCTCACCACTCGAGTCGACACTCTCAATTCTGTAGTGATCACGATAGTGCTGCTCGAGTCCAGAACTCCTTCCTTATGAGACCCAGCGATCGACTTGCACCACTGAATCGTCCATTGGCAAATGAGGCTATCGAAGGCTTTCCTGCAATGTCCAGAGATATTCGAGATATGGAGGACAAGGCTCTTATTTCTGTCCTGGAGGCGTTGGGATTGCCTACTGGTGAAGCAAGAGACACCAAAGAGAAACGATTGAGAGGGTACATTGATTGGTCTTCGACCTACTCCAACCGCTGCATGAATTCCAGAAGCAAGAGAGAAGTCAAGGCCAATAAGAGCCAGAAGCTGTATCATTATTAGGTTTTTATATAATTAGGGTGAGCTCACTACAGTTTTTATATTGCTGTATCAGCCAAGGGCGGGAAGCGAAGACAGGCCTTGATGTTACATTTCCAAGGTAGAGCACAGGCAGCAATGCAAGCACATTATAGATCACCTTGTGAGGTATTTTTGTGCTTGGATACACCAGGTACAACACTTAGCTTGCAGCTCTGGCCTATGCCAGAGGATCTTTGCCGCATTTTACCATAATCCAAGTCTTCATCTACTAGGTTGAGATATAGGATCATGGTCCTAGTGGTGCAGCACAGAGAGTTAGCTATATATAAGGGCATACTGACTGATATTCGATTGTGCCAATATCCATGAAGATGATTTCCATGGGGTCTTTGTAAGTATATAAAGAAGACCCAGGGAGTCTATAGCGCAGATCCACCTTTGTAAGGCAGCATAAGGAGATGTCCCAATGTTGACTCTCTATCCTCAAGGTCCTTTTTGGGGGGTATAGACAGTGGGCAGCCTCAGGTAACCCTACACATGATGCAAGCTAGTGTAGTCCGAATATATCGGCAGAGTGACCACATGAGATACTTGAAACAGAGCCTCTGAAAGGTCAGAGATAGTGATGATCGGAGATTGGGAGGGTGATCGAAGCACGCTCGAATATATAAGGCAGATTCTGAAGGGGCCGGAAGGGAACTCAATGGAGCCCAATAAGGCTCAAGAAGGATGTAGTGAGAGAATCCAGTAGGGAGCTGTAAGGCTTAGATATGGATAGGGTGCTGGAGTCACTCTATGAATTGGTGTCTATGCAAACTAATCTCTAGAGAACCTCCCTCAGTCCTCTCTAGCAGGGAACCTATGTCCTCTATGTCACCGCCCATAGTCACGTGACAAGGGATGCCAAGCATTGGCCCTTAGCGTGATCAGGACAGTACAAATCGTACTGAGATATGCACAACGATCCTACCCTCAAGTGTAGAATCGTTGTCCAAAGGACATAGGTTCATAGCTGAATACCATTAAATATCATCCCCTCCACCTCTCCGCCGACGAGAGCCTACGTTTCTGACACTCTACTAGTGGGTGGACTTACAACAGTTACGGTGTCACGTCCCCTCTTCGGTCCCGGACCAAAGGAGGAGGGGATCCGCCCCCTCACTAGTATCTCGACACTGAAACGGCACGAGGTCCCTGCTAGTTCCCTGTTACAGGAGCCCTGATACAGCTGAGGGAGACATTCGGGTGGGTATCGAGGCGAAGCACACCTGGTGCACCAAGGGGGATTCGGGTGGGCGCATGGAGCTGAGAAAGAAAAAGGTCGGAAGGGAGTAGGAGAGGGATAGGAGACGGGGGTTCTTATGGACGTCAAAATCGGCAGCCTGCGACCATACCGGCAACAACTATATACACATGTAGTAGTGTAGATCTATGGACCCTGCTCCTAGGTAGAGGGGAGGACATATATATCTCTCCTAGTATGCTTTGGGAATAAGGATACAGGACTAGGCTATCTGGGAAGGGCTAACAATTAAGGGCCGGTACTTAGTTAAGCTGTGGGATACAACCCCCCTGTCGTATAAAAGAGGGTCCGAAACCGCAGTACTCAAACAACTGATATTCTCTATCTAGAGAGGTGCCGTTACTTCGATATATATGTACGCACCTCGTATGCTTGTGCGATATCGGCATGCAACGTTGGGCCAAGTAGCATGATCGTCGTCACTCTATATGTCTCACGTCGATTTATTACCGGTATATGCGATCTGCTTTGATCAGCAAGGTCAGGTGCTAAGACAGTCTTGGCGTAGTCTTGGCGTAGTCTTGGCACAGTGTTTGACGCCCCCAATGCTTCGGGGCTGTACAGACCACATACACACCATCTGGGCGGTATAGCTACTGCGCAGGTACCCACAACATAAAGGACTATATATAAATCAAGAAGATAAGCTGTATCAACTGTAGAAAACACCATAAGGCTTAGGTCCACCGAGAGTACATGGTCTATAAGGCAGTAAGAGAAGGCGCTGAGGTTGAGGTATATACTGCTCCAGGAGACAGCAAGGATCATGAGAGGATACACCAGCTAGAAACCTGGATACAATGGAAGAGGGGGAGGAAAGACAGTCAGAGGGATGCAGTGTGGCTCGCAGGAGAAACGCATATGTAGGGGTACGGGAAGCAGGTGTACCGTTACCTGCAACGTTGAGGACAGCTGCGGGGTTTTCCCTCAGTTATCTGGAAGTAGTCTATATAGGCCCCATATGCCCAGATAGACGTTAATTGAATTCATTCATTAATTGCTTAGTCGCTTCAGCCCCCTCGCGGATTACCGTAAGGCGCCCGGCTTTCAGTCATTTTGAATCGACCAAGCCCTGATCTGCTATGTACTCCAACGGGCAAGGCAGGGTATTCAAATTCCATATGCCTTTCGTTCAAAAGAAGTTGAAAGTTGAATGGGCCAATCGTTGAAAACAACATCCGCCATTCTGTGCTCGCTTTGTACAGAGGGCGTATAGCGTTGCTTTCGCCATCGAAACTGGCCGCTGCGGGTCAAATCAGACGTCATCATGAGTCTGTCCTACATCAAGACGCAGTCACCCTCAGAGCGCGTGGTTCTTGACAATCTCGTTCTGGACAACTTGGGGCCGCCTCGCTTCAGTTCTTCCAGGCGGTCTTTTGCTTTTGGAAAGTTTTGTGCTGTACTTTGATTAGTTTTACAAGAAGTAAGAGGAAAAGGGGGTTTACCAGCAGCACGATAGTACCACCTCTTTGCCTCCTCCACATTTGGTGCCGTGCCGATACCGACTTCTGTGAAATAGCCCATGGCATATTCTGCCTTGGCCAAGCCACTCGATGCCGCTTTCTGCGCCCAAAGATAAGCTTCTCGATCACTCTGCTGCAGGAGTGGTTCGCAGCCTGTCAAGTACCAGCCAGACAAAGCGAGCTCTGACTGATGCTCTTCCTGGGCCGCAGCTCTTGTGTACCAGGTAATTGACTGTCGTGCATCTATCGGACAGCCAAGAAGGCCATATTCCCACGCTGAACCAAGCCTGAACTGTGAATACTTGTAACCTAGATCTGCTGCCTGCTGGAACAATGAAAATGCGTACCGCTCGTCGCGGATGATAGAGTCATTGGGAGCAGCAGACTCGTACAGGAGTCCCAGTTCGTGCAGGGCATGTGGATTTTCGGCGTCTGCTCTGTCAGCCGCCCGCTTGAGCCAGGTCACAGCTTCTCGAGAGTTCTTGTGTTGGCCAAGGAGGCCTTTCAACATGATCATACCCAGCTTGTACATTGCAGGGGCATCACCAAGAGTAGCTGCTCGCTTGTACCATTGCATGGCCTTTATAGCGTCCCGTCGAGTGCCTCCGCCCTCTTCCAGACCCAACTCACAGCACACTGCCACACGGTAGGCCGATTGAGCATGGTTGAGCTTAGCGGCAGATTGGTATAGAGTAAATGCTTCTTTCGGATCAGGAGCAAGACCGAGCTGTCCCTGACCGTAGCAGTCAGCTAAATAGAACATGGCTTCAGGCGACCCAGCGGTGACGAGCTTCTTCAAGATCTTGTGGGCATCAAAAATGTATCGTTCTCGATTCTTGGCGGTAGTCTTCTGATCGGCTCTGCCGTTCTCGCTCGAGAGAACAGAAGCGGCTTCAACCAGTCGCTGGGCGAATCGCAGGCCAAGACCCCAGTCGTTCGGGTTGTTCTTGAAGCTTTCTCGCAAACCATTCAACTCTGCCACAGTCACAGGGGCGCCTCTGTCACCCTCTGGAGGAGGGGCTGATTGGGCACGTTGGTTCGGCTGAGGCTGGCTTCGAGGCATAGCTACAGGTGTAGCCGTAGGTGCAGCCACGGTCGCAGGCGCAGACACATTGGCTCTCCCATTTGCAGCCGCGAGACCTGGTCGATAAGGCACAGGGCGGTCACCAGATCCGCCACTGACGGCGGGAGGCACACTTGGTCTTACATGATCAAGACTTGTCCGTTCACCAAAGCTTCGCATCGGCGGTGGGTGTCTTGCGTCCGCCGTGTGAGAACGAGGAGCAGGCTGCCCATAATTTTCTTGCAGAGGCTTCCGAACCGCTGCACTCTGGTCGTACTCGTGTCCTATTTGCCTCGAGCTGTATGGATCACCTTCAGCAAAGTAGTGACCCCGGTGATCTGGCATACCATGATCGTGAGACTGACCATATCTTTTGTCGTATTGCTGATTCCGACTGTATCCTTGCTCGTAATCATTCCTCGGTGGTGGCGGACCGTACCCATTGGCACGCCCTCTTGCATCCTGGTTGGTGGGTGGTCGATAGGGTATTTGGCCAGGACTCTCTCGATGCCTTCCCGAGCCAGATAGCGGATTAGCTTGCTCATCACTGGTAGATCGATGCTGCGGACCTGGTCGACTTGCGCCTCGCGGTGGAAATTGACTCGCAGCAGGCTGACCTTGTTGAAGGCCTGGGGCGTGTTGGGCAGCCGCATGCAAACGACTATCATATCTGCGTTGTTGATCATACTGATCAGTTTTCGGGTGCAGTTGGTGTCGAGCGGTATGAATTGCTGCTGTGTTCGGAGCGTTGTCGTAGGTCAACAAGGGCCGAACTGGAACTTGTGATGGCGGAGGTGACTTCATGGCAGGTGGAGCTCCCGTATTGCTTGGAGGCAGATCGAAGGAAAATTCTGCAAGCGGAGACGAAGTTTTCGGTTCGGAAAGAGGCGGCGGGGAATCCCTGGTGTCGACAAGGACTGAAGTCGAGTGTACTTGATACGTGGGCTTCGAATAAGAGGGCTGTGGGTAAGCTGTCATCTGAGCAGGAGCAGTCTGGCCGAGACCACTCAGATTAGTATCGAGAGTGGGGTTAGCATCGTGATGCTCCCGCGATTGGGAAGACGCAGGATTAAATGAGGGCGGCTCCAAGTTCGGGTGAGACAGAGGCTTGCGCAATTGCACGCCTCGGTATGCGTCCAGGTTGTAGCTCTCAGGTGGAGGAGCTCCTTTGTAAGGAACATCAGCCGGGTACTTCACTACAGGCGCTCTGTGCTGTATTGGCGCTGGTTGGGGTTGATTGTGGCCATATCCGTTGTGTTGGTTGTAGTCATAACCGTCAGGATCGCCAGACGGCTGAAAGGGAGAAGATTGAACAGAGGGAGTTGGTTGGGTGTTAGATCGGTGAGGGAGAGGACGGAGGGGAAGTGCTGCTTCAGGTTCACGAGAAGATGCATTGGCTTGTGGTGGACCTGAAGGACCTAGTACACGTTTCCTGAGAGGCATATTGTTGGATGAGAGCTCAGGGCTAGTCAAGGGCAGAGTATCAGCGCTTTGTCCTTGCAAGGTGTTGAGTCTAAAATCTTCCGGTCTCTGGTGTCCGTGAGAAGTATGTGGTCGTTGGTCTACCTGGGCAGGCGTTGCCATTACCTCTTTGTCCAGAGACACATGTCTCCCATGAGCCTTAGCCGTCTTCTGAACTGGAGGGAAGACGCCGAATGGATTGTCCCAGGCCAGGGTCTTGGGCGAAGCGGGCTCCTGAAGAATCCGTTCCCGGAGAGCTGAAAGAGAGTTAGATTCAGTGAAGGTTTTAGGGTGAAGGGAAAAGATAAAAATGTGCCATCTTTCTTACCTTTTTGTCTCTGTTCTTGAGGATGAAGCTGCCTTGATTTTCCGGTTTCCTCTTGCATTTCCTGGGGAAGAGGTCCGTTCATAGGCTGTGGACGTTGTAGCGAGTTCGGACGGTAGCGCTCGTCATATTGATACGTGCCGCCAGGACTAGGATGTTGCGCAAGTGGCTCTTGATAATTGTCATCCTCATGATGGCCATACTGCTGGTGTTGCCGGTGTTGCTGATCTTGATAGTGGCCATGTTGGTCATATCCCTGGTCGTCGTGCCCGTGATATCCTTTCGGGTAATATCCATCCTGCTGGCTGCCATACTTATCGTACTTATTGTACTTATCGTACTGGTCGTATTGGTCGTATTGGTCTTGACGCTGCGGTGGAGGTCTTCTCTGCGGCTGGGGCCTGCCATGGTATGCTCGGGGGTCAGGGCGACGGTCATACTGCTGCTGCTGCTGCTGCTGCTGGGGCGACGGCCGTGCCTGCTGCCATGGCTGGCGGGCCGCGTAGCTGATCATGGTGGAGGAGCCTGACACAACACAGAAAGGCCGCTGGAATCAAGGCCTTTTCACAATCTTTGGCATCAGACTAAAAGTGAGTCCTAACTAGCGCCAGACAGTGCAGGCTAATGTTTTCATTGTTCTAATAGAAACCTGTGCATTGTGTGAGGAACAGTGATGTGGTGGAGAGAGAGGTAGAAAGACAAAGCTGATACTTGGAAGTTGGCATGAGGACAGCGGTGCGACAGAATTTGGCAGCAAAGTTCCCCTTATCGGCGGCAGCGAGGGCGCTGGCTCCTGAGACCATGCAGTATGAACTGGTGGGAACCCTTGTCAAGAGACGCGGTAGGCAATGGGAGAGGGCAGCACGCGATCTGAGGATGAAGCAAGTGGGGTGTGTTAGGCCCTGCAGGAGGCTTGGAGATCGCTCGCTCAGGGCTTGAGCTTAGGTGCGGGAGCGCTGGCGAATAAGGGTGCATGTGGGCTTGGTATAAGGGTGGTATTTACCTGACATTGCCTACCACTGCTTACCTTGTGATCAGGATACTGAAGTTTGTGTGCGGCCGTTAATTGACCGTTGCTACACTCCAGCATAATTTACTTTGCAAAAAACTGGAGGAGTTCTGAAGGATTGTTGACCATGTCAACTGCCATTGGCTCTACAGAGGCCCCATCGATGAAGTTGAATCTGTCAGGTACCAGCCAGTAATCGAGAGATCAGGGAAGATCAGGGAAGATCAGGGAAGCCCACCGAACGCTAAAATTTCGATTCCGGCACGGCTGTTGATTTTCCCGGTCCCCGGGCACCCGCCCCGTGTACTTCTTCGGTGCGCAATTTGCGGGCGCATCCACTAATTACAGAGTGCGATCCCTGTTTTAAGGGCTCGGTTGCACAATCCTGGGCTCATCATGGAAGCCTCGCACAGGGAATACAGTAATTATCGTATCCAACACTTCAGCTCCAAAAGGCCTACGTAGCTATCTCATGTGAAACTCCACCTGTCGTGGCTGCGACAGCACTCCAGCAGTCTGACACTTCAACTATTATTATTATTAATTACGCAATTTCATGATTTCATTCGCCAAGTCTAAACTTGGTAGAACAGCTGGTCTGCTGCTGTCCACTGTGAGTCTATGACCAAACCACCAGGTTTATTAATATTGCATCGTCGTCCCAGTTTACATGACACAGCAAGAGCTCGGCTTTCTCACCAACTGTAGCGCAGCAGCAACAATGGCCTGAAACGTGCCAACGACCAGCTGGACGGCCTCTTCGCCCTTATGCTTGTTGGCCGCAACGAGTTTCAGCATCGTTTTATTCATCTTCTGTTGGGTGATCGTCTCCGCTGGTGGCCGCCAGCCTTCCGCGTATGGAAACCTCTCCTCCTCTGTAGCTGTGTCAGCATGATCCTGGTCAATAAGTATCGACTTGGACAAGGGCCGACTGACCGAAGAATATTCTGAGGTGCTCTAGAGGCACCACACCGTCCTTGCCAAGCAAGTTCACCCAGAGCGCCGTCTCGCCATAGCTCAAGATGCCTTCCTTTATGCCGTACCGAAAAGGCTTCTTGGCCTGTTCATGAGCCTCCTTTGACTCTCGAACCCGACTGTATCGGGCCTTGCTGGCATACTCGTATGCCACGGTGCTGCCGTTCTCCTCACCATAGATCTTGAACATTGTGGCCCACTTGTCCTGATCAAAGGATGCGTTGTCCCCGAGATCGTAGTCATTTCGGGACAGCGAGACATCATGCTCGATGTAGCCATGCTTGTCAACTTGGTTCAGATCGAATGTATGTGCACCATGATCTGGATTAGCTGCAATAGCCCCGGTGGCAAAGACCGAAGCAATCAGAGGCGACAGATGAATGATCTGGGGATTTGTCAAGGCATCCTTGACCATGTCTTTGGTAATCCCTTTGCCATTGTGCGGCAAGAGATGATGATTCGCCAGAGCATTAACTGCTGGACATGGCGACCGGACTGCAGAATTCGGAATTAGCACATTGCGGCACGCGATAGGTATTAAAAGGATGAGGGTAAGTGTCACCGTCGCCCTCTCCAGGGGGCGCCCAGTTCCCCCACTCGATGGGTGTGTCAGCCGGTTGCGACATCGCTACAGTACGCCCACGCTTGCTTTTACGTGTCTTGGAGCGAGAACTAAACAAAATCGAGGAGGGTGGCAATACCGCCCTTTGCCCTTTTATCTCGCTCGTTGTTCAGCAGTCATGTCTTGATCGCTCCTGTGACATACTCTTGTGGCTGCCCACACAAGACACTTGCACGTGACCACGGGGCCAAAACGATCGTTGTTGAGCTGAAGGTGTAGGAGCAGCGCTTGGGATGTGTGCGGCTGCACCTCTTTGTAGGCATCCGCAACTGCAGAGCCTGCAGGAGGGCGAATCAAACTCGCCCTGTTTAGTTTTCTTGGCTAATCTCTGCTATCTTGTGTACTATTGGACCAACAACGCCGATGTTAAGATCGACATCTTCCCAGTCCAACACATTTTGAAAAGTCCTAGGGGTATCATTTGTTGAAAAAGCACTTTTGCTGATTCCTCATCCCATCATCCATAACTCACATCCTCCTTCTCGGGCCAGGTTAAATTGGCCGAGTCACTCACCAAAGTGGGTTGATCACTTGGTGTCCTTGTAGCCACTCACTCACACTGAAGTGAAATCACTTGGTCTGCTGCTCCTTGCTATACTTTTCCCGGTAGAACTTTGCCGCATTGACCATGTTGGTCAACGAAGCCTTTGTCTCCTTCCACTGCCTAGTCTTCAAACCGCAGTCAGGGTCGATCCACAATTGGTCCGGCTTGAGGTATTGCAGCATTTCTGCGATCCGGTTCTTGATCTCTTCCTCAGAGGGGATACGAGGCGAGTGGATGTCGTAGACACCCGGCCCGATGTGTCGAGGGTACGCCTCATCAACAAAGACACGCAGCAGCTTCGCATCCGACTTGCTGTTCTCAATCGACAAGACATCAGCGTCCAGTGCAGCGATGGCGTAGAAGAAGTCCTGGAACTCAGAGTAGCAGAAATGGCTGTGGATCTGTGTGCCGTCCTCAACACCCGCGGTGGCCAGGCGGAATGAGTCAACCGCCCATTTGAGGTAGTCAGTGCGCTCCTTACCCGCGCGGAGAGGGAGGCCTTCACGCAGAGCCGGCTCGTCCACTTGGATGACGTAGACACCGGCCTTCTCGAGGTCGACGACTTCGTCGCGGAGAGCTAGTGCAAGCTGCTGTGCTTGCACTGACTGGTGGACGTCGTCGCGGGGAAAGGACCAACGGAGACAGGTGATCGGACCTGTGAGCATGCCCTTCATTGGTTTTTTGGAGATACTCGCGGCGTACTGGGATTCCTTGACCGTCATTGGGTGCGGGCGGGAAATATCGCCAACGACGATGGGAGGACGCACACAGCGGGAACCATAGGACTGTACCCAGCCATTGTTGGTGAATGCATAGCCGTGCAGGCGTTCGCCGAAGTATTGGACCATATCGTTTCGCTCTGGCTCACCATGAACGAGGACATCGAGATCGAGCTCTTCCTGGATCTTGACAACATCTTGGATCTCTTTCTCAATGAACTTCTCGTATTCCTCCGCGGTAATCTCACCTTTGGTGAACTTCTGTCTCTGAATACGGATGTCCTTGGTCTGCGGGAAGGAGCCAATAGTAGTGGTGGGGAAGAGGGGCAGATGCAAGCGCTCCTGCTGCTGGGCGATTCTGATCGGGAAGGCTGATTTGCGGTTGTGCTGCTCCTCTGTGACTTGTCGCTGGCGTTCCTGGACCGTTTTGTCGTTGGTGCGCTTGGATGAGGTACGAGCTTGCCATGAGTTTGCATTCGCCTCGAGTTCCTCACGCACCGCGGCTGGGCCGTCGGTGACAGCCTTGGCGATGGTAGCAACCTCCTTGAGCTTCTCAACAGCAAAGCTAAACCAGTCCGCGATTTCCGGGTCAAGCTTCTTCTCGCTGGCGAGTGTGTGAGGGGTATGGAGGAGAGAGCTCGAGGTGGCGACGATAACTCTGTCCTTGCCAAGCTTCTGAACGGCAGTCTCAACGAGTTCAATTGCCCGCTTGAAGTTGGTCTTCCAGATATTACGGCCGTCGACAACACCGGCCGAAAGAACTTGGTGTGGGCCCAGAGCGCCAAGAATCGTCTCGAGCTGTTCTGGGTTGCGGACAAGATCGACATGAAGAGCATATTGGCCCTTCAAAGCCTCGACGACATCTAAGTTGTGAACGATATCACCAAAGTACGTAGCGACCACGAGCTTGGCACCGGCAGTGCTAAGTGCCTCATACGAAGGCTTAAAAGCGTCTTTGACATTCTTGGCCAAGTCGAAGACCAAGACTGGCTCATCGATCTGAATAGTCTCGGCACCAGCGGCCTTCAGCTGCTTAATGAGGTCGACGTAAAGTGGCAGAAGCTTGTCGAGCGCGGTGATGGGCTCAATGGATTGACCACGATCAGCCTTACCAAGAGCAAGGAAAGAGACAGGGCCGAGGAGGACTGGCCGAGTGATGATGCCGGCCTCTTTTGCTTCATTGAATTCTACAACTGGCTTGGGTGTGGAGGAGAGCTTGAAGGTCTGGTTGTCTTGAAGCGTCGGCTTGACGTAGTGGTAGTTAGAGTCGAACCATTTGACCATTTCCTGAGCATGATCAGCACACACTGGAGGAGCAGAGGACTAGTGGCCATACCAGTGACGGAACATCGATACCCTCTGCAGGCTTCTGAAGACCGCGGCCCAGAGCAAAGTACTCATCGATGGGGTCGAGTTTGTACTTGGTATACCGCTCTGGGACCACACCGAACAGTTGGATGTGATCAAGGACTTGGTCGTAAAAGGCAAAGTCGTTGCTGGGGATAATGTCGACGCCAGCATCTTTTTGGAGCTTCCAATGCTCGAGTCTGAGTCGCTTGCCCTCTTTGAGGAGCTCTTCCTGGCTCGATTTGCCGTTCCAGTAGGCTTCAGTGACCTTCTTGAGCTCACGATTCGCTCCAATGCGAGGGAAGCCGAGGACGGAACTGGTACCAGGTTAGGAAGGTAGGTCAGGTGGGGTGTGGGGCTGTAGACTCACGATTGAACCATCTTGAGGCTGCCTGCTGGCTTGACGTAAACTGGGATTGAAGGGGTAAGAAGTATCAGAGAGAATGGGGGAAGGAGAAGAAGAGCAAACAATGGGCTTGAGAAGAATGCTGAGATGTGAGATGCGGTGAGCGTTGCTAGAGGTTTGAAAACAAATTTTGAACACCGGCGAAAATACTTGTCGCGGGGTTAGTTAATAATGCAGTACCCTGCATCACGCCATAAAGCCCCATTTCGAAGGACCGCAATCGGAAGAATACTAATTACAGTAATTACTGTAATTACTGTATGTAGTACAGTAGTATTCGGCCGGGCGTGCGACAGCTTATCGTCTTTCTCGCTCTGCTTGCGTCAATTTGGCACCAAGCCATTGTCGTGGCTTCTTTGACAATGACGGTGCTTAATTACAACCCAAGGAGGTGAATAACGCCAGCTCTACCGCCAACTGCATGCTTCCCAAACTTCTGCTTGTACCATGTCTTTCCATTCACTGCTCTTGGTAACATAGACATTACCTCGTTGACTATAAACCATAGGGCGGCGCTTTGACTACCCCAGCCAAGGCCCAGTGCTCCCCCAAGAATCCAGTATCCAGCCCATTCTAGCCATTCGAGGACGTAATGAGGATACAAGATGTGCTTGAAGACTCCTTCTGCTGGTGGAATCACGTATACCTTATGATATGTCACGACAGCCTTTCCCTCTGACCTTGCCTTGCGCTTTGCAGCTCCACGTCGCAAGCTGAACAGCTGATGCTCTGCATATATGTTGCCTCCGAGTCCTATGACGAAGACAACGAGTCCAAGCAGACTAAGGACGCGAGTGGCGGGTGATGACAGGGCCTGACCGTTTTGACCAGCATAGACGATCCAGCAAGCGATGTTGCTAGAATTGACGTACTGGAAGATGATCATTAAAGCGGTTATCAAAGGATGAATTGGACTCATGGAGGGAGCAAGGAGTGGTGTGATGACAGCTCGGTTGAGGTAATGCACAAGGTAAAGCAGTCCTAGCAGTTCGCGCTGTGCAGAAAGGCCGGTGCCTATGAAGCTTGTTGACGAGTGTGGCTGCACAGTGTATGTCCGAGGCAGGACATAGAGGAGGAAGAGCAGGTTGATGGGCCCGACAATTTCTGCTCCGATCCATGCCAGTCGTCCAGGCAAATTGTACTTGGAGGAGCCAGACGTCTTACCCATCAACTGGAAGTCTCTTACAGGGGTCCATAGCAGCAAGTAGGCCTGATTTTTGGTAAGCAGAGGGAGGGCAGGCTGAGAAGGTTATAATTGATAATTAGGCAAACCGATTTATTGACTTACCAGAGGAAAACATCGAAAGAGGTTAAAAAGCACTCTCCACGCAGCGGGGGATGGAGGCCAAAATTCTTCTGGGGCCAGGCCGGCGAAAGCCATTGTGCTTCTTCCAAGCAGGACCTTGCAAGATAAGATTCAACAGCAGCAATTTACAGTACCCTGTTTTGTACGGTGCGGCTGGACCTTTTGAATTGGCGCAACAACCACATTGGAAAGGCTAAAAAGATGTTGGGGGCCGAACTGGACTGGACGTCTTGGCATTACTCAGAGTACCGTACCGGTAGATCTACTTCCTCTCCACCTACAGCGCAGCAACAGTCTGCAAGGGCAAGAAAATGGGACAAACCGCAGGGAATCAGGCCGATATGTACAAGAAGCCAATTGTGATTGTGACAGCTGTTTGAGATCAGAACACGTCCAGCGCCGAACTCGTTGATGTGCACTGGGCTGTCGATTAGCTAGGTGGGAGCGTGCTCGCGTCGACCACATCATCGGCATCCCGTTGCAGCTCCTCGTTGGGCCCATACAATGGTGAGCGGGGGAGTGCCATCAAGCCAGTGCGCGAGGACTCGAGGATACCAAAGGGAGCGATCAGCTTCATGAAAGAGTCGATCCTGGACGGCTTTGCAGAGCTGCATCTCTGTTAGCAATGACTAAGACCGATGGGTGTGGACACTTACAGCTCGACAATGCAGTTGTTGGTGCTAATGTCGAGAACCTTGCCACCGAATTGATGGGTCAAGTGGGTGATGGCAGCCAAATGCTCATGTTTGTGCCTCAAGGCTTGGCTAGTTGCAAGGCTTTTTGGGTGATAGCTGGCGCCATGGCCGAGTATCTCTTTGGCTTGCTCTAGAAGGCCGGCCTTATCGCTACTTCCCTCTAGCTCCTGCAGCCTCTCCTCGGCATTCTCCTCGGCCAGCTCAGCCTCTTCCACTTGCTGCTCGGAGTGGCTTGTGATCTCGCGGTGGTGCTCCATCAGCTCCTCGTAAACCTCAGGCCCAAGGATGGATATTTTGGCAAGCAGCAGTTCGCGTTGAACCAACGCGGCCGGCGTATAGTCCAAGACGGCCCAGACAGGCACGAGATCTTCCAGCTGACGTCTGGCCTGCTCGACCACGCCGTCCTGGCCCTGGAGCACAATGGTCATCCTACTCAGATCCTCGACCTCGGTGTTGCAGACGACGAGAGAGTCAATGTTGAAGCCTCTTGCCGCCAGAATACCTGACACTCTGGACAACACACCTGGCTCGTTTTGCACAAGGCAGTTCAGAATGTGCTTTTTCGGGGGAGCCTGGGAGATGATTGGCGTTTCGTAAAGAATGGAGGAAACTGCTGCTGCGGCGCCATAGGACGGCTGTGTCTCAACGACAGGGAGGGGAAGGGGCGAGCGTCGGTGGACGGCTTTGTATGCGAGCGCAGAGGTTGACGTTGTCGACTGGGTTCGCGATTGTAGGTAGGCGTAGTCTAGGAAAGAGGTGCCAGTCTGCTGAGAGCTCGTCCGCGAGCATCTACGTGAGAGAGCGGCGTGAAGAGACGGTCTGGGGGGCATTGCAGGCAGGCACTGGCGCACAGTTCGGCGGAGACAGGCAGATGAACAGAGAAAGAAGTGTCCTGTCAACAGTCCTGTGCGTAGCGGTTTGCTGACTGCCGCAGTATTTTGATCGGTAGACAATTATGAGTAATATATCTGAGTTCACTAAATTACTGCACTAATTACTGTAATAATTAGTTACTGCACCCAAATTTTGGGAACTTGCAGTGGCGCCACGTGACTCAGCCCTGCGAAGTAAACACAACACCTTCGTCACCATCACCACCTCCGCATTACGACCAGAACCGTGGTGGACCCAAATCTCCTTGGTCCACAGTCAAATACTAATCGTATCGTAAAATCTATCCATAGTGTCACTGAGGAATTGATGAAGCTCCGAGGGTCCCTGCGCTGGCTGGAGGCAATGCCATTCAAAATTCCCTCGCACCACTTACAGCGCAGATCCATCAAATGAATCAGAACATGAATCAGAACATCGCTCAACTCAATGAGAACATGAATCAGAGCATCATTCATATCAACACGACACTCGACCGGCTCGACACTAGAATTGACACTCTTACCACTAGAGTGATCGCGAAGTAAACTTTACTACTGCTTAATCTATAATAATTTTTAATTCTATAAGTTAGTGAACATAATATAAATAGTCCATACTATAAATAGTCCAGCTCGAGTTCAAAACTCCTATCTCACAAAATCCACCGATCGATTTGTGTTGTTGATAAGCCCATTGACTAATACCCCTGTCGAAGACTTTCCTGCAGGGCTCAGAGACTTTCCAAACATGGAGGACCAGAGACATTTTCTGTCCTACAGGAGTTAGGATTGGGTACAAACGGAGCAAGAGAAGCCAAAAAGAAACGATTGAGAGTGTACATTGGTCTTTAGTATTAATTAGTGCATAAATCTCAGAAGCAAAAGAGAAGTTAAGATCGATATGAGCCAGGAGTTGCATCAGTAGTTAGACTCGTATATATATCGTCGCGAGTGATAATCCAATTATATTATGGTAGGCTAAATTGCTTTAGCGGCTAAGCCCACTCCGGGCCTTTTCTACAATTAGGGATTCACTGGGGCACAAGCCATCAACTGCATCAGAAGGTCATCGGCAAGGTCAGTTATATCGTATCATCAAGTATCATCAGAAGAACCTAGAACCTCTCTCCCACTGCGTGTATCTCACCGTGGAGACCATCGACCGCGCACCACTGACTGACTGTACCACTGGCCATCGGCCCTGCTTTCGTAACTCGCTCCACATCTTCTCTCCGACACTGATCCATCAGTAATTACAGTACCGGTAGCTCTTTGCCATCACCGCACCACATCTCTCATCTCACCAACCTCGCTAAGCTCTCCTCTCTCCCGATCAACCCTTCTTCTGCACAACCAGGCCCTAGGCCACCCTCTCTGGCGCGCTCTCTGCCATGTCTCGCGGTTCCATGTACGCCAAAATGGCGGGCGTGTATGTCTCGGCATCTTCCCTCTTGCGTCTCCAGTGCTTTTGTTAGAGCCAACTAACCATGCCACCCTTTAGATTCGCCATCTGTGCCATGGGCGGCCCTGTGTTAATGTACTACGTAACCCCGGCCGAAGGAGAGCTCTTCAAGCGGTTCTCGCCCGAATTACAGCAGCACAACCTTGAGAACCGCGAGCGGCGCCAGCGCGAGTACGAAGATTTCCTTTCCAAGTTGAAAGAGTACAGCCGCAGCGATAAGCCAATATGGCAGGCAGCGGCCGAGGCACAGGAGAAGGCCAGACAGGAGCTGATGGCCAGGGAGAAAGAGGGAGCGGCCGAGACGGAGAGGATTAAGGAAGAGATGGCGAGAGAAATGCGGAGGGGCTGATTGATGCTGGCGATCATCATACTGTACAATCAAGCTGCCAGCGCCGCGGAAAAGCTTCTCTGATCTTAATCAAGGTATACTCTTCATTCTGTGCTTCTCTTGCCATCTCATCATATTCACGTCTAGCCAAATCCCTGTCTAAAACCGTGCTGATATGGCCATATAGTTTAATCCCACTCCCATGCACCTAGCTTAATGCAAAACATCGAAACTCGCGATGACGCATCATAGTTCGTTAGCAGACAATCCACCAAGCACCTCCAACGACGAGCGTAATAATTACCACCGTCAGGATGCCAGCACCAGCTCGATCTGCCGCCGTGATGGCCTTTTGGTTGAGGTCGTTGGGATTGATCTTGCTGCCGCTGCCAGCATTGGGATCGCCTTTGCTGATGCCACCAGTATTGGCACTGACCGGCCCCGCAACCGTATCCAGCAGATTCGACTGGACAATTTCAAGAGCACACATTTGCTCGCCAACACCCAAGCTTCCATCGTTGCTGCCTGTGTACCATTTTCGTCCGCACTGGTTGCTGTCGCTCCCTGCCGTACACGTCTTTACCGCAGCTAGAGCAGATGCTTCAAGCAGTGGTTTGAGCGTTGGGTACGTATATGGCGCTTTGACTGCTGCTGCGGCCATCCATCGAGACAGGTATGCCTTGAAAGAACGCTGGTCTATGTTGCAGGTTCCAATATCCTCACAAGCCACTTCAAACATAATATTACCCGGCTTAAAGAAGATTTTGAGATTGTCAATGATGCCATTCAGACGGTCAGTCCAGATCTGGTCGCCGTTTGTCTGCAACAAAGTTTTGGTAAGCCACCAAATCCCCCACAGGATCTCTTTATTCAACTTACCAGGTTGTACATGTTCGCAGCCCCAACCAGGAACGTGCCGGCATTGTATGTCCACTGAATGTGGTTTTGCTTGGTGCAGTTCAGTGTGTCATCCGATCCGTCAAAAAAGTTGTAGCTGCTGTCCATCAGACCTACCGCCGATACCCAGTCCCACATCTTGTTCGCCCAGTCAGCATACGTCTCGTTTCCGGTGTATACTGCCAGTCGAGAAGCCATGTTGAAGAAGCAACCATTCGAGATGGTGTTCTTGTAGTTGTACCCATTGTTGAAGCTGAAGATCTGCCATTTCAGGCCACCACCGCATGACGAAGTGTCCCAGCGCGCCGCTTGGGTATTGAAGACAGCTTGTGCCAGCGCGAGCCATTGCGGCTTATCCGAAGGCGGATTTGGAAATTTGGTTTCGGCTGCAGACATAGCCGCCATCCCCCAGAAAGCTTGGTCGTCGTTTCCTTCCGTTTTGGTCTGATTTGGAGGCATGTAGTCATTCTCCGGTCCAACCTGGTGCAACAAGGCCTGTGTGGTTATCTCATTCCACGTTGTGTCGCCAGTGAAGTACCAGTAGTCGACCATGGCCCCAAACATGGCACCTGCCTCCCACCAGTAGTACGGCTCCGGAAGATTGCCAGGTGTATCGCCCGGGTTCATTCCTGTGTAGTACTTCATCATGCCTGTTGCGATCGTCTTTGCTGCTGATTTGATTGAATCCGTGCTGGACAGGTCGAGCGTGACGGCGGCCAATGCATAGTGAGCATACAGCAGGGCCAACAGCAGAGAGGGACGATTTCGATCATGCAATTGTCGCATCTTCCTGTCTCCAAGGCCGCCACAGTGTCGTTGTTGATGAGTACTTATTCTCCTCTTAGCTGGTATACTTCAAGACCTATGTACGAGAAGTATCGTGATTGGCTGCTTGGGCGGTGGGGCAGAATGGCCTCTAAAAGTTAGCCGTCGATCACGGCTGCAAGAGGATGGGAATGCGAGCGATTTAGTGAAATATGAAGCATACATAGATTTATGTTGCCAGAAGGGAGAGAGATCTCTGTGCATGTTGACTTCTATCGCCAAGCCTGTGTCTTGCCAGAGATTCAAGAAGCAAGACGACTCCAAGCCGGTCCTGACCAGTCAGAGTGGACGTTGCCTCGTTGCTTGACACAATGCCCAGGCGCTGCCAATACCGCCAAGAATGAGTCTTGCGTATCACCTTTGCACAGTCAAATTGTCACTGCTCCGCTTATGTGGCTGAGGCCTTCTCTACCGCACGGGGAAAAGCTGTAGTGTCACACATATTAATATAACCTCTCCGAGATCTGCAGCCCCTGGTCTTGCTTCAATATCACGGGTAGAACAGCAATCTAAATTCGGCCAAGGCTTCATGTAGGATCGCGTCCAGACTGGCTGGGGACATTCTGTGGACCTGAAATGCATTCTGAATACATAGCTCAGTACTGTTGATTGGGCAGACTTTTTCGACCTCCGGCCCCGGATTACCTCACCTGCCATTTCCATTCTTCTCACAGCGTCAGTTGAGCTGAGACGAGAGCCTTCGTCATGAATTCTTTGGCAGCGCCTTCAAAAGCTTCAAGATCTCTGGCTCATTATCTCCAGCCACAGCTTTACCCTGGTTCCAGTCGACCACTACCGGCCTCTGAAAGTTGTCTCCATTCTCTTTGAGCTTTCGCAACGCATCCGACTCGGTTGCCGCGCCCTTAACAAGCTGTCCTGCGTGCCCGTTACCCAAATACTCAAAAATGCTCCTGAGCTGGTCAGGCGTAGGAGGGGCCTCGGTGATCTCAAGCTCGAACGGCTCCCTCACCGCTGTGTCGGGTTGAGGCTTATGGTCAGTTGTCTGGCTTTCGGTTGCAGCCTCGGCGGCATTTGCGGAAGCTACTTTGAGGAGGTTGGCAGCCCGCGTCGAGCTCGGCAATGAGGCTTTGTGGAAGAGGGTGACCACATCGAGAGTCTTGGAACGAAACATGTTGGATGCAAACGGATTGATGCTGAAATTACTGAACCACATGAGATGTGGTGCTCACACTTATTACAAGAGGAGCTCTGTGATTAGAAGCGAGATAGGCTCTCGTGCGAGATGGGCTTCGAACATCTTCATGACGTCATACGGCTCAACGTTAGGGCGAGGTGATTTATTAATTAGTAGGAGCACACTAAATCGATGTGCTTCTTTCACGGAGTCCAAATGCGGGCCTGCGAGTGCGGAACCGTGGACGTGGATGACTTAAATCATGGACGATCAGGCTACGGGCTCTTGCCATGACCCCAACGACCAGTGCATCCTTCTCAAGCTTCCTGTCGAGGTTCGTCATAAAATTTACAGCTACTTGTTCTCTACTCATGACGGACCTGTCTGGCTGATCTCCCAACCTTTGTACTCCATTACAACGACGCGAGCAGATCCCATTTTTGAAGCACAACTGTTCCGCTGTTGCAAGGCACTGCATAGAGACACTATCGCATTCGCCTACCAAGCTAACAAGTTCGAGCTTCGAGGCGATCTCTCTGCTTTCACAAGGCTAAGCCCCTTTACCTTATCTTGTATTCGCAACCTTTCGATTACGCAAGTTGGATGGAAGTCCGAACATCAGGACGGCAAAGCCTGGGACTTGATTCTGAGTGACTGTCATAATCTGGAGCAGTTCGAGATCGTGGTTCAACAGGACACCCTGCTAGCATCTGTCCCTTTTCTGCTGAGTTTCCTGAACCAAGCAACCCAGGTCTCCCGACTGGCCTTGGATGTCAGCATCTGGGATCCGCACTTCAGTTTCGATCGTCCGTACAGGGACCTTGCCCATTCAGAAAACATCATCAAGCAGAGTGCCACCAAGCCTGATAGCAATTCCGCCATCCAGAATCAAATCTCTCGCCTTCCCTGGCAGACGCGAGTCATCACCTTGACTGCCGATACAACGGCTGGTGCTGTACAGGCTCTTGATGCTTACTTTGCATCTGTAGCGACGGCCAGTGTCACCAAGAAGGTGAGTGAGCGACCGAGGTTCGGTCACCGGGCAGTGGGAGGACGGAGCAAGAGAGTGGTCTACGAACTTAGCTGAAGATTCGCTCCGAAATCGCAAGCATATGAGACTCAGTGGTCCCATTGGCGGAAGAATTCCAGTGGAGGACATGCTTTTGCACGTGGATGGGAAAGATTGTCTCGTCAGGGGACAACCTTCGTGGGCAACTCTAAGCACAGGCCAGCCGTTTTGATCCGGATGGGTGTGTGGCACCAGGTTACACGGTGGCTTCGGTTAAGCTTTGCCACCATCGCCAGTGGCTTCACGCCCCAGATCCCAAACCTCGGGTCGGGTCACAGTAAAAGAAAATACACTTGTGTGCTCTCTCTGGAAGTGAAGGGATGGGGCTGGACAACTGCGGCCCGATTCGCTCGCAGCACCAGAATATCCCTAACAGGGATGTTACATCGGAATAGATAAACCCTTGCATACCAGAGTACGAAGTGCGAAGTAAACATTTTCTTCCCCACCGCCGGACTAGACGTGCCCGTCTGCTAATCGCCTCAATTATGATACCAGTTTGCCATCGCGAGTACCGCCAGAAGACATCCAAAATGGGAAATTCTCAGTCCAGACGTGCATCAAGCTCGCGTCTTGCACTCGTATCTGTCTGATCAGCCCAGGGCCCAGGCTCGTTCGGCAGTCGGGTGACTGACAGCAATTGTGGGTCAGCCTAAAAGTCAATTCCGAGCAACAAGGTCTGCCGAGACCGTGGATCATGGCTTCTCTGTTCAAGACTTTCGGCCATCAGCTTGCCACTACTGTGTTTAGGCGCTCTTCATTTGATCACATCCAGCGATCACTTTATGGAGCCCCTTCGGGCTCAGAGCTGTTTGTTGAAGGGCTTCAGAGTAAGTCATGACCCCGTGAAATTAACCGGATTGGGAGATCCTACAGGGTAATCGCATCATGCAGATTGCAAGGCTCAAGGATGTCTCAAGCTTATACTTCAACTATTGAGGTCTGAGAAGCCGTAAAAATAGGGACACCCCGCCAATCCCTAAACAGCCTGTCGGTTTGTCAGACACCTTTTTAGAACTCGTGCCAAGCCCTGATGGGGTAACTTTGTGACACGATGTTGACAGTTGTGGCTGGCTGGACAGGAAGCAATGATTCTCTGAGTTTGGAAAATAACGACGGGGCTCAGCGCTAAGAGGCGAAACTCCCTGGCCACATGGCAAATTGGACTGCTCACAGCAACTTTTGGAGCCGCAAAGGCCCACTAGGTCACAGGATGCTTGAGCCACTACTACTGATTTATCGCGACGGATTCTAGTAAGTAGAGTCGACTTTGGGACGGAGTTTCCCTTTTCCCCGCTGCCCTTTTGTTCACCCTGACTGACACACGACAAAGAGTCGATTCAGCCCACTGAAACCTTTCCGTGGGTACCGTGACATGCTCTAGCGAGGGTGAAGACGCGACCCACGTTCCCATTAGCCATGAATGCCAAATGCATGGTGCCAAGCCGCAGGTTACCGAACCAACATGTCGGCTGTACACCATCCTGCTCTCCACGGCCTTCTCTACCAGGTCGGAGACACTTGGGCTTGGCACTGGGTTACGGGTGTTCAGGGGAAATCCTTTCTGACAGGCTCTATCAATATTCAGTGGACTTGAATTGATGACCGGGCCTTTTTACTGGCAGAGGATGTGGCACGGACATAGTTAAAAAGAGTGCAGAAGCGCAAGGTGAGCCGACCAGCTGTCGCCTAAATCCCGGTCCTCTAGCCCCCCCAAAACGGGTGTAGGCCCTGCATACGGGCCCAGAGGCCGGTCCCCCTTCGCTTCTTCATCACACCAGGTCGTACTCCGAACTTTTCTCCATCAAGTGTAGCCTGTTGTCGATGCGTCAAAAAGCGGGTTGTGTGAGATTGGACCAGACAGGCAGTTTCTGGGCTAGGCCATCAACATCCGCTCTGCCTCGTCAAACTCACTCCTCTCCAAGCCATTGCCCATCATGTGCTAGTCTCTCCTATCTAGGTGTCTCCGACATTCATTTTAGGCGAGCCTAAAGACCATGTGTGCCACGTCTTGAAGTTCGTATTCTTGAACTCGGGCTCGCCAGCCTGGCCAAAATCGTTCTCTTTGTAGCCTTTCTCACTTACTTCACCTCATTGTTCTGAGTGCTCAACTGCGCTGCGACACGGAGATTTGGCCTCTTGCGATTGCTGCGAGTAAGCGCTCACAGCACTCAGCGCGCGACCGCCAGTGCTGATCATTGCCTTGCAAGGGTGTTAGCACTTTGACCGTGCCTACAGCGATCGGCACTCTAGATCCTGTCAGGGCGGAGATTTCAAACACCACGCGTTGCTTTTACATACAACTTGAGCCTTCTGTCAAGCAAGCAACCATCACGCCTTACTTTCGACTTCGCCCTTGCGATCGACGGCGTTGATCGTAGTCATCATCCTCATTCTACATATTGCCACCAGCAGTCTCGGAGGAAAAGAGACTTTCTCTGGCACCAGGACCTAGCTCACTTCCCGCGACTTATAGACCTCTACTAGTCAACATTGCTCACTAGAAGACTGTTGAATTTTTAGGAGACAACAGGCTCATCCCACGACCCTGTCTACCAGATTTAATCCGACGACGTGGTGTCGTCCGAAAGTAGTCACTCTGGCTGCCGCAATTGTGCAATCCCCAATGGGGACTGCCATGGATGCACTGGCGGCGTCTTCTAGCTTGACTACCCGTCGTCAAGCTGCGTCGAGCCTCCCGAATTTCGAGCTTCCGCCCCCCAATGCTCTCCACTTTGCAGCAGCTCACAGTCAGAAGTATCCCCCGCTGACTCAAACGCATCATCCGGCTTCAGCAGCCGTCAGCGTTGGCAACCTTCTCACTCCTCCTTCAAACTCAGCTTCGGACAACAGCGCAGCATCCTCGAATGTACCTACAGGTACTTCGCCCAACAGTACCGCTCCACCAGTGCTTCCTTACACCCCCACTTTCTTTGGCAGTGGCGGCAATGCTGGCTTTCACTCTGGACTCACGCCGCAGGGGTGGCAGACCACAAATCCTCTGTTCCCACCACGTCCAGTGTTCTCGCCCATGTCCGGTTCGCTGATACGACATAACACCAACTCTACCGCCACTGGAGAAGGCACGGCTCTACCTCCACCGCCATATGATCTGAGCAACGGATCGTATCCGGGTCACTTTGGATTGGCCTCGCCACCTGGCGCAAGTCTATCATCACAACCGCAGAACATGACAAATCCCTTGGCCGCCAATGGCATCCGACCACCAAGTCAGCAATCTCCTGTTGCGTCTGATCCTGTCGGTACCAAGCCTCCTGCGCCTTCGATCTACACCAACATGCCGCCTAGCCATGTACCTTCATCTGGTTATTCATATTCGAGCTCAACGCCTGTGTCTCAAAGTCCACACTCTGCCAGTGGCCTGGCTGCTCGGCATTCGCCACAGATGAACCAGATGCCAACATCACAGCAATCTCAGAGTGCCTTCATTCGTGCTCCATATCCGTCGTATACTCTACCTAACATGCCTGGCCCAGCGATGTCCAATATCACAAGTCCTGGAGCACAAATGTCTATGGTAGGCAATGTTGGCGCAGTCTTGCCCATGAGCTTCAACAGTGGCTACGTAGCGAACACTACAAACTTATACGGATCGCAACGAACGAACTCCCCTGTGCAGAACCCGCAGAATGATAGACCGTTCCGCTGCGATAGCTGCCCGCAATCATTCCACCGAAATCACGATCTCAAGCGTCACAAACGGATCCATCTTGCAGTCAAGCCGTTTCCTTGCAAGCACTGTGACAAGAGTTTCTCTCGCAAGGATGCCCTGAAGGTTAGTAGTTCCCTCTTTACTGTCTGTGAAGTCGCTCACTCTTCTGTAGAGACATATTCTTGTTAAGGGCTGTGGCAATCGCGGCTCTATCGACGAAGGTAAAGACGATGGAACCAAGTCGGAATCTGGCAGTGACCAAGTCACAAGTCCTGTCATCGCTGTTGGAGCTTGATTTGCCAGTGTTTTCTTTCCAACTCAATGTATCAACAGTTCTTTTGTTAACCAAAGGATATAAGTGGTAATGAATGTTTGATGAAGAACGACTTTGGAGGAAGCCAATTTGGCCGGTTACAAGGGGGGGTTTGCGCACGTTCTCTCCAGTGTTGATACCCCAGGGAAAAGACCGATGTGTGTGTGATTACATTTTCAGAAGCAGGGCGCTGGTGCAAAGAATACGATTGGTTCTGCATGCGACGGAAGTCGAATCAAAATTGAGAGCATTTCCTGCCTGCGATTGCAGTTGGACTGAACAGGACAACTAATGACTGAATTTTCCTTTTTTCTATTGCATTTGTGGCTGCTGTGGTGTGCGAGGTTGCCTTGTGGATCTGATCAGCAACATGGATCAAGCTGCGAGCGACTTTTGACGCCACACGCTTGGAAGTGTATAAAACTTTCTGGAAGAAGCTGTTGAACTTATCAGTCCTTGCTTGGTGGCTTTTTCCGACGAACCCTCATCCTTGCTTTTACCAATTCACTTTCCCTGCCATCAGTGATGTTATGGCAAGCAAGCTGTTGATGAGATCATGATCGACGAAGCATACATGCCGAGGCGTCTTAAGGGGTGCATACCACACCGCATATTAATTCCAGGTCCTCACGCGCCACTTAATTAACCCATGTGCCCGGTCGGTTTTTACATGCGTGGTGTCTTTGGATAAACCGAGCTCAATAGTACTCAGCTGTGTCATCGGCCCATTACGTCACTTACATTTTCCCACGGCGGCTTGGTCATACCACTGACTTCCGACACAGAACTTCTCAACAATCCGTCACAGAGCACTGTTCCTGAAATCTGTCCACTCCTTCCTTTCCACGAGCCACCATGGTCCTCGCCAAACACGTGAATCCTGAAGAACTGCTCGAGCAGTTGCAGCGGACTGATGGCAAGATTCACCGTCATCATGCTCAGCAGGAGAATGTTGGTAATTTTCTAACACCATACTCGTCACGCTACAATGCCCAACATGAGATATCCAAGTTCCGTATTCCTCAGAATGGAGCCCCAGTGAGTATCAGAATGGTTTAACGAGGCAATGGTCGACTTACGTACCAGGCGGACGCTGTTCATCAGATGCTCAAGGACGAGCTTGACCTTGACGGCAGACCCAACCTAAACCTCGCCAGCTTCGTAGGGACGTATATGGAACGAGAGGCTGAGGCTCTCATGGTCGAAAATCTGGCCAAGAACATGTCAGATGCGGATGAATATCCAGGTCAGTCCATGATATTCTTGTCCACCATGGCGTTCCCTTGTACTCTCACAGAGCCACATTTTGTCAATAGCCACTTACTTGTGACAGCTATGATGCAGATGCATGCAAGATGTGTCTCGATCATCGCCAACCTGTGGGGAGCACAAAAAGGTGAGACAGCGATAGGCACTGCGACTACTGGTTCATCTGAAGCAATCCACCTGGGGGGACTAGCCATGAAGCGAAGATGGCAGGAGATGCGTACGGCTGAGGGAAAGGACGTATTGAAACCAAACATCATCATGGGAGCAAATGCCCAGGTCGCCCTTGAGAAATTCGCAAGGTATTTTGAAGTCGAGGCGCGAATCCTTCCTGTCAGCGAGAAGAGCCATTTTCGACTCGACCCAGAACTAGTCAAGCAAAGTATCGACGAGAACACAATCGGAGTCTTCGTCATCCTAGGATCCACCTACACTGGACACTACGAACCTGTGGAAGATATATCCAACATTCTTGATGAGTATCAGGCCAAAACCGGCATTGACATTCCTATCCATGTTGATGCTGCTAGTGGCGGTTTTATTGCCCCGTTCACACATGCACAGGCTGGTGGTCCGAAGTGGGACTTTAAGCTTCCACGAGTGAAGTCTATCAATACTTCTGGCCATAAGTTTGGCCTGGTGTACGCGGGTGTTGGTTGGATCATCTGGAGGGACGAGAAGATGCTGCCCAAGCATCTCATATTCGAGCTGCATTATTTGGTGCGTTCAATGGCCATCTTACGAGAGACTGTCCTAACTAAGTTGTAGGGCGGCACCGAAGAGTCTTACACGCTCAACTTTTCTCGTCCAGGTGCCCAAGTCATTGCGCAATACTACAATCTGATCCATTTAGGATTCAACGGCTACAAAGCTATCATGGAGAATGCCTTGCACAATGCTCGGCTATTGAGCAAGTCCCTGGAGGCCACCGGATGGTACACGTGTGTCAGTGATATCCACCGCAAGAAAGGGACATATACATATGCTGGCTCCCAAGATGCTGTGCTCGGAAAGGAAGATGAGACGTCGGCTGACTACAACGCCGGCCTTCCAGTCGTGGCATTCCGTTTTTCGGACCAGTTCAAAAAAGAATATCCTCATGTGAAGCAAGAAGCGGTCAGCAAACTCCTCCGAATGAAGCAGTATATCATCCCGAATTATCCACTACCACCTAATGAAGAAAAGATCGAAATCCTCCGAGTCGTGGTGCGTGAGAGTATGAGCTTGAACCTGTTGGACAAACTCATTTGCGACACCATCGAGGTCACTGAAGGGCTGATCCAGGCGGATGCCTTTCATCTATCAGCACTCTATTCAGCCGCTACCACGATCGAGAAGTCGCACCAGTCGGCAGGGAAGGATGCGAAAGCCCGACACAAGCAAGGTACTCGAGAACCGACAGACAGTGGAATTCATAGATCAGTCTGTTAGATGTGGCTGGCTGACAGAATGTTACTATGCGCACTCTGGTAAGATGCATGACACATCGTGATGAATGCTTCACTTAATTAATCCATGTACTGATAGTCGAAACAGGGATTCTGCTCGCTTCTGCGCTGGTGGGTCGCAAAAAGTCCGGGTGCCTTGGGTACACCAGATCTCTCTCTGGCCGGGTCGGATCTCGGGGGACGGTCCCGATCTAAATCACTCTTAGTGAACTGACTAGCAACTTTATCTAGCATAAGTAACAACTAATGTAACTCCTTGTCTCGGAATTCTCGAAGTGAAGTCCGACACCTTCGAGATGGAAGTGATCTGTCGGGGAAGGGAATTTTTTCTTGCATTCCGACACTTTTGTGGGTAAGAAAAAACCCGCGCCTATTCTTGCCACCAAAACGCTCTCATTTATGCTCCGATTCAACAATGGAGCTTGCAAGATCTACAGTTTAGATCGCCATCTTCGCACTTCCCATGAAGCGATCTGACAGTCCGATCCGCAATTTTGTGGCTTGGATCAACATCTTCCAGAATCGGAGAGGATCATAAGCCTTTGCTCCATAGGCTCCCTGTCGATGGCGCTGCGCACGAAGGATGTAGATTATGAGCGAGACGAGAGTTCACCGCGAGGCTACACATTATGAAATGAGAGTCTGCTTCTATAACTCTCGTCTTAAGTCACCCTTATTCTCTGAATGCTTTGGTAAAAATAGAAGAGGTTAATGAATTACAGAAGCTGTTATTATAGTAAGAGCACTTTTGTATGCCTGTATGACACCCCTGGCATTCTTAGCCTGTTCTCAACAAGCATGTTCGAAGAGGATGTCTCCGGGCACCTGCAACATCCCAGCTTGGATCAGAAAGCTGGCAAAACTTCGTTTTCCAGAACATCAGTCTATCATGAGTCAATGACCAGTAGTCTGAATCTTCCACAAACGTAATGATAATATTGTAGAGACCGCTCTCCGGGTCCTTTCACTCACGTTCTTATTATGTAGTCCTCGCACATTGTTTAGAGGCATTCTAGTTCTTGCTAAGCTCATAATCGACCTCATCTTGACCTATCCAGAAGTGAGAACGCAATCCGAGAATTTCTTGAAAGGACGCCTTGCGCCAGAAGGGTCAAATGGCACCGTATACTACTCATCGAACGTATGAAACCAGCGATTACCCTACCCAACTCTTGACGCTAGGTCGAAAATGATATGAAAGACAGCACGAAAGGCAGCAGGACAAGAGCACCTCCAGAAATGCCGAGACAAAGACCTCTACTTCGTGCATGGCAAAGGACACCGTCGCAAGGATGGTCCTGAGAGTAAATATCGTTCAGAAAAGTCGTCATCGCAGGAGAAGAAGGACAACCCAACAGGGACGCAGAGAAGCTCCCAAAGAGAAGTGATACCAGAGAGGAGTGGAGGGAACGCGCGCGGAGGAGAGCTTGAGACGATGTTTCATGGGGCCGGGTTCGAAATTTGGGAACTCAGCCGAGGCCGTGGGGCGGGAGATTCTTTGTCATCATTGTCGTGACGGAAATAGCGGTAAGGATGATTGTTCAGAAGATTTACGGAGTCTGCCTCACGCCCCGCACGAAGTACAGCGCAGGGAAGAAAGAACGTTTGGTAAACCAAAAGGGGAAAACGAGAATACGTCGGGTAGTTATTCAGAGAAATTGACGCCTGGAAGTCCGGCAAATTGCCTCGAACCTTTGACAGATGGCCCAGAACTGATTTGGGCCCAGATTCTGGGGTAAACAACCTGTCATGGACCTGCGTGGTCCCTATCAAAGGTTTCTTGTTCTTGGCAGTATTTTTATTATAGTAGGTTTTCAGGCTCGGCAAGGCAGACCACTGGCAGCTCAGGCTTCCCAAACATTCCTTCGCCTACGCTTTTCTGACGGTCGTGTGCAATCCCAGTTCATCTTCCTTCGCAGCGTGAGGAACAATCGCGAGATGAAAGGCAATATCTCTGCGACACTGGTAGAAAAACTACAGATCGACAAAACGTTTAGTCAGGTGAAGCTCAAGGCGAAGCCAGGTTGACTGTTCGAAATCGAAGAAACCGTTCAAACGGGCCTCAAGAGACTGCAACACTCGACGGTACTTTCTATTCACAACAGTCACAGACATTCTCGTTCTTGCCACTGAGAAGTGTCATACTAGCTCTCTTTCGCTAAGAGAGTTTCATACGATGCTTATGCCTCGATAGGCCTTGGTGCTGGAGCGACAGCCTGATACTCACCACAGACGGGATGGCCCCATTTGGCCTACTTCCTCCCGACCTTGTGCCTCTACTCCACGAGTTTCTCCGGCGCGATGACCCAAGTAGCGGCTCAGTTGGAGCCGGTGACGGTGACTGGCGAGCGCATGCCTCTGATGAAGATCTTGTCATTGAGAGCTGGAGTCAGGGCTTCCTTGTAGGGTCACTTATCATAATGGCGGCCATTACGATCGCGAACATGAGGAGAAAAGTGCTGCTTCATAAGTTTATTCTGTTGGAGCAGCTAATGGCTATGTCCCACGGAACCTTGTGAGTACTGACCAGACAGGGTGTGTGACCCAAGCTAATCGCTCTAGTTGTTTCATGGACTTCAAAGGCTACGGCTGGTACCTATCAGGAACAGCAACACTACTCTACCTGTCCTGGATCGTCCATAACCTTGTCGCCTGGATGAAGATCAAACCCTTCTTCATAGACCGGCGGAGCATGTTCAAGCAGGAGACTGGCATCTGGGTGCGCAACATCTACCTCTCGACATTAGCTTTGACTGTTCCGGTGAACATCTTCCAGATATTCAACAATTTCAGATTCTTCAACAATATTAACAATCTGTACACATACGTGCGGCCATATGAGCCACTGATACGGGATCCGTGGTGGGTGTTTACTTGCCTTACACTGTTCCATGTCATTCGGAAATGCTATGGGACGGGTTTTGTCGAGTTGATAAGAAAGAGCCCCAGGTTTGGGATCTTGCTTGCAGCCATTTTATTGAGCATGTCCTTTACGGCTCTCGACATTGTGGCCAGCATTCATAATTTCATTGGAAGCACTGACGGGTAAGCACCACATCGATTAGTGACTTGGCTTTGAGGCACTGACTGTTTTGCAGTATCAACCCGTGGTGGAAACTCAGCTTAGTCTTTAAATGTTTGACCGACACCATCATGCTCGATGACTTCAAGACCGAGTTAAAGAGACTTGGCATCATCCGCATTCAGAAGCAAGAAGAGAGACGAAACAGTGTTGCTCTCGTGCTTGACGACAAGGAAGAGCGAGAACTGGAATTTGCTGACGCTCTAAATACCAACCCCGCACGCTACCACGACCTGAACAATTTCAATTGGAACAATGCATTGAACCCGACAGACGACCCCCAAGGGAGATTACGGCATGCATCGATGGAAAATAGCAGAAGTTCTGAAGCCAGGGTCGAACCACATAACGGTAATGCAATGCGCGGAACAAAGATCGGGCGTCTACCAGGGTTGAGAAGTTTTGGCTTTGAAAACATCAAGCCTGGCAAGAAGGCAAAGGCAGATGGCCATGCCGATGATGAAGAGAGGGGGTCAGCCACAGAGGAACAGATCAGAGACAATGGCAATCACATTGGAGGAGGTATCGGCAAGCAATGTGCTCCAGATGAGAGGGTTACAAATATGCCCAGCAGTGTTGATGCCATTGATTTCCAGACGAGGCAAGAGGGATATTAACCAAGCGGAGGTGTACATGATTGATGAGTTCGGCACGATTTCCAGATCCTGTGCAAAAGCGTGGCGTTCGATGGGAGCATTTGGGTTTGAGATACCCTTGAGTACAAAAGGAAAACGTTTCTTACTTCTTCGGTTGTTGCTCGCTACATGAGCTGTCTTCACTGTTCCTTCCCTTCGGAATTCTGACCTGATCTAGCTCATGACGCGAGACATCACAAGCGGAGAAAGAGCACTACTGCTTCAGGTAAGAACTACTACCATGGCACAAAAACCCCAAAGCCTCCACATTGCCCTGTTCTTCGAGCATATCAATCAACATCCTCTTCAACAGTAACATTTCACCATCCACAGTATTACACTGTCTCACTGGTTGAAATCACTCACTTTTAGGCTCTTCACTTACTGTGGTACATTGGCCATCGCCCTTGCTGTACACCGACCAGTCCACCGACAACAACCTCTTCACCGGCGCTCCGATTCTACAGGCGATCTCTCGGACACGACAAGCAAGTATTTGCCGGACAAAGACCTTCTTAGCCATTTGAATTGACTCCTGGTACTTTCCATGCTGCCCTTTACCTGTCGCTGTTTCCAACCCTAAGCACGAGCCAGCTCTTTCTGTTTCAACAGCATCCACGCTGACGAGGTAGTTCTTTAGGTGACAATTGTCCCTCGACCTTAGCGTCACGAGAATGCCGAACATGATCACGGCTCACATCAATCACTCCACCAACGCGTCCGCTGTTGATGGTTCAAACATGATGTCGTTGCTCCCTCGCTTCATGCTCATGAAGACCTTGAGCGTCATCACGGTTGTCCTTTTGATGAGGCCAATGACAAGATCAGCGAGTGTTTCTAACTTGATTGTTGCTACCTGCACTTGGGCAGCCGTCATCCAAATATTCAGTGTTGTGGTTTTGACCAAGATACCACAACACATTGAAAGCATTACTGTAGCAAACGTCATAATTCTACAGTTGCTGGTGATTCGATGGTGCTTTGTAATTTGACCAGTGGACCTCCATGTTGGCCACTGGTAAATACGAAGGGGATATGAGTGACCAGGCAACAAGGCGATGCGATGTCTGGCATGGTGGAGTTTCCCAAGTCAACAAAGGGTCTCGTGGGTTGTTAACATATCGGTACGATACGAAGCAGGAGTACTTGGGCACATGATAAGATCAGCAGTGAAAGTAATTCAAACATTCATTCTGTGCTTTCTAAATCTATCCATACGTTCCAACTCATTTTGAAAAAGTCACAGTAACGTCTTCGGCACTGAAGGTTGCAAGGTAATGGCTGGCCTTGGACAGGGCGTAGGTGCGAGTGAGCTTGGCGTACAGGTTTCGGTTGCTCCCTGGGCCAGTGCTGATGACTTCCTTGGTCTTGGTAGTCGTGGTGATGCCGTTAGTTCCTCTGCTGATGTCGTGGCCGATGCTTGAAGTTGGACAGCCGCCATCGGCGGCATGAGTGTCTTTGGCGAGAGCAGCGTGTAGGACAACATCGTCACCACCTGGCCCGGGACATGCTAGCAAAGGCATGGTTGATTGTTCTGACTCTGTAAATGGCTGTGGAATAATGAATGGAGAAGTAGGAGGAGGCTCTTTTATACCATGTCATCTCATTCCAGGGAGAGAACCGCTTCCACGTTGAATCGAAGGAAGTTAAAGTCTTTTGTTCTTGTTGTTCTGAGGCCTGCTGTTTTAGTAGGGTTGAGGTAAAAGGAAAGGGAGTGGGAGATGGAAAGGGAGAGTGGACAGGGAAAGAAAGGGTACAGAACATTCAAAGTAATGACATGGTGTGAAAGATGAAAAGGCGCGCAGTCACAGCAAACCCTGCCATAAATGTTAGAATAGAAGAATCGAAACTCGACACTCACTCGGAGGAATTGTATGAAATCTCTGACGTGGTCCTGAGCCATAGAAGGCGCTAATGCAGGGTACAGCGATCCTCCGCCTGGTCGGTACCTGGGTCGTAAAGGGACAAAGTCGTGCGAGTCAAAGGACGAGATTGATCTCACTTGATACAGATTGCATTGATAAACTCAGCTAAGATATCAAGTGATTGACAATAAGGATTGACCGGCCGCCCAGAATCCCTTCGCACAGAGTGCAAGATCATGCTGTCGGAACAGTTGACGACTGGCAGCCCACTCTCGCAAACCCACCCGTTGGACTGGCATGGGCGAGGGAGGTCACAATCCAGCCGTGGCTCTTTTTTTCAACATTTTCAAAGTTTTCTCCTAACCACCAGACGAAAACTATAGACCCAGAAACTATGGGCTGCATGCATGAAGCAAGGAGCTCGCCTGTTGTTGCAGGGCAGATGCTTCAACTGCTGGCCGCCGTGATTTGAGCACAAGAGAAGCAACCTAAATGTACCACATGGAGGTACGAATGTTGTTCATGTTGAACATAGCCATGAGCGGTTTAACTTCTGTCTCGGGCGTATCAGAACTGGGTGGCTGGTTGACCTTGAAGCCTGGACCACCAGTCGGACCACGGGAGGAGGGCATGTCAACATGCGCCTTGGCTCGGTTTGAGGCCAAATGAGCGTAGTAGACAGCAGGATGAAGAGACACCGATGTCGTCGATCGCATGTATTGGTAACAATGCTCGTAGATCATGTTTTGAATGGCATTAGGCGTGTGATCTGCATCGTCGTAGAGGATGGTGTAGTGGACAGGACGAGACGTGCCTTGAAGAGCGGTGTG
The DNA here is from genome assembly GCA_003709845.1 of Chaetothyriales sp. CBS 134916. Classification (NCBI taxonomy): domain Eukaryota; kingdom Fungi; phylum Ascomycota; class Eurotiomycetes; order Chaetothyriales; family Domatiomycetaceae; genus Domatiomyces; species Domatiomyces globalis. The sequence continues at coordinate 3,672 of QQXO01000223.1, read as the reverse complement.
GGAATAGAGATAGAAGTCGAACTCATTGGGCGTGGTCACATCTCGCTCGATGAGACATCCTGGGACTGGATTGCCTCGCTGGTCAGACGCCGGGCCTTTGGCAGGGAAAGCGCGCACATGATGACGCTTCGAAGCCACAATGACGGTGAGGTTGCCCGTCCACTGCTTGTTGGCAACAGCTGACAAACACGCCTTGATGTGCGGAACTTCTTGGTTCATCACATGCGCGAACTGTCCCTCCGATACGCCGTCTCGTATGTAGTAGAGGCGCTGAGGAAGCTGGCCAGCGCCGACGCTCTTAACCCACTCAGTGACGAGAGGTTGAAGCATATTTCGCCAGTTGTTCTCAGTGATGACCTCGACACGATGACCGTTGGTCTGGCATGCTGAAGTGTAGCGACCAGCATGTCGGTCGAAGGAGACAGTGATGGCAGCCATAGAGGCATCTTGGCTGCCTGGAGAAGGATGAGAGACATCGGCGCCGATGATCATGGTTGGAACGCTAAAGGACTTGAATCCCGAACTGGGATGAGGCACGACTTGAGAAGTGCAACCACCCAATTTTGCGTTAACTTTCATGAGAACGTTTGAGTAGTATTGGGGGTTCCCTTTCTGGACCTGAGCCAGTTGCATGACCTGAGACACCACACCATAGCGAACGTCGCAGGACTTTTTAATTCGCAAATAGTGCTGCGACTGCTTGTCTTGGACAAGGAAGATCAGAAGCTGTGGACGTCGCTTGAAGGTGTTGCCAGTACCTTGGTGAAGGTACTCGACAGCGTTCCCGGCATCTGGAACAAGCTTGGCGATGTAGGGTGGACGGTTGGCGACCTGACCCCCATGACCCCTGTAGGCACGCGTGAAGTCTGCGACAAATTTGTCAATAATCGCTTTGTCAGGTCTGATACGACCGTTTTCAAATATACCAATGCCCCAAACTTCAAGAATCTGCGGGTTTGCGGTCAAAAAGGTCTTGCCTCGAAGGTCCCACCGGCCTCTCGTCTGTGGCTGCTCAGTGCGATTGCCAAATTTGACACCTGGGGGGGGTAGGAGGCGAGCATTGGTCTGGATGAAGTCTTTACCCATATGGAGGCCATAGTTCTGGAGATAGGCATCCTTTTCCCAGTTCAGCCAAGATTTGCCTTCATTGATGGCAGCAAGACGCTTGTCAGGCGGAGCAACCGCAAACTTGATCATGTTCGAAGTTTGGAGCTCATTGAGCTTGGTCGAGTAGCGCTGGTTCTCCTTGATATGGAGAAGTTCCATGGGGAACTTTGCACTCTTTTTGGTCATCTCGATAAGCGGCAACTGAGGAAATCTCAAGCTGCAGTTGTAACGCTCTTTGAAGTATTGAGTCACACTGACCATCCTGCCAGTTGGCTTCTTCGTGACGGGGTCTTTCCACTCAAGCATCTCTTCGTTGGCACTGTTCGTATTGATTTTGAACATTTTCCACTCTTTGTTCGGATTGGGGTTGCCGTCGTAGATTGCTTTCAGAGCGGTGCCCTTGAAGCGACCTTGGGCAGTCTTGGCCGTTGCAGAGAGTCTCTTACTACCATTCGACTGTTCGGATTGGAAGGCACGAGCAAGTTGACTGGCATCGCGCATATCCATGTTGGTGACCATGGCAGCCAGAAGGCTTCCTGGCTTGAAGAAGCAGCAGTTTGCCACATCGATGTTGACGACCATTTTTTGGCCCTCTGCAAGTCTCATGGACTGGTAGACGCCACGGAATACTTCGATGCCACCGCCTAGATCCTGGCGTTGACCTGATCGAGCAAAGAAGGAACGCTTGACCGAGACAAGGTGAGGGTTGAGGGAGGGACCTTCTCTGAGGAGGTGGTCGAGGAAGGAGATTGCTTCAGCGACAGGGATGCCCATCTGCACTCTACCTTGAAGGAATGAGTCAATGATACTAATGTCAAGCCGTTTCGTCTTCGTAATCCTCAACCTATAGGTGTTCTTGTCGCCCCTGGAGGGGAAGCCCTCTTCCTTGTCAAGATCCACCATCGTTCTGATTTCAGGATGCTCAGTGAGAGACCAAGCAAGTTTGTTCCCATCGTAGATCATGCCCTGGCCAGTCTTGGATTCACGTTCTTTGGAGGCCCAGACCTTGCGCTGGACGGCTCGGTTTTCAGCTCCATTACCGATGACAACATCGTATTGGTAAACATTTTTTTTGGGGAAGTCGACGACAGGCACAGCGTTGAGAGATAGACGGACCGCTTGACCAGTCGTGTTGAATCCCGGACGACGTTTGAAATCGGTGGGTTTGTCATACTTGTGGGAGTCAGTACATTGGATCGGAGGTGGTCGTCGTGGCAAGACTTGATCCCAAAATCAAGAGATGCAACATCAGACGAAGTAAGGAGAGCTTGCTTGTGGCATAGCAAGCCTAAACATAAATACATCTATACAGGTAACTCACCAACTGATCGATATTGAAGAACTCTGCAGAAAGATCAATATTCTTCAGCTGATCCGTGTACCGTGGCACATTCTGCGGATCCCGAGCAGGGTCACGGCGAGGGACTACCGTGGGCTGAATTGATTGACCTTGACTGGCGGAAACACTCTGGCTACGACTAGCAGATTGAGGCTCCTGTAGGGTAGAATCGCTAGCAGCCGGTTGGGCAGGCCCGGAAGGGGCCGATGGTGGGTTAGAGGGCCTACGGCCTCGAGATGGAGCCGAGCCACTGCCACGGGAAGCTGGACTGTCGAAAGCACCCGCAGCACCTTGACGTGGCCCACCTCGGCGGGGCGAGTTTGACGTGTCTTCAGTCGGAGGAGCGGTGGCTCGGCCACGCCCTCTGCGGCGGGCAGCGTGAGACATATCTTCGACCTATGGACTTGAGAGAGATGAGCAGTCTGCCGATTTTTGGGTAGAACGATAGACCTGAAAGGTGGAGAGAGAGAGAGAGAGAGAGAGAGAGAGAGACGAGTTGGATTAGACAAATGTGGTGATATGAAGAAACGAGGATAGCCTAATGGTGCGTGTGTTCGATTTGCTCGCGAAACACAGAAAACTTTCGGGAGAATACAAAAGGAATTGATTGAGTGAAGGAAAGGAGACGAGAATGACTCAAGTTTAAGTAAAGGTGTGACTTGATCCTACAGCAAGGGATGATGAATGGTCTGCAGACTTACCTGGTACGAGTTGAGTTGCAGTCGAGGTGGACGATCAACCCGGAGGGCCTGCTCTCTCGGATGGGAAAGTGTGGAAAGCTAGCGAGTGGCGACTAAGAATGAGAGATTCCTCAAGAGGCCAAAGAGGGAGGTAGAAAGAGGCAGAGGTTGTTGGTGTGGGAACAAGAAAAGAAGAAATATTGTTGCTAAGAGAGACAATAAGTAGCAAGAGTCGAAATCAGTTAGACAGTGACATGTCGCGGCAGCGAGGGCCGCAAACAATATTATATTCACTGCAATTGAAGTCAGACTTGAGAGACGAGAAAGTGGGCAAGGTGGAAGAAGCAGAAAGTTGAAGGTGAACAGGCGGTGACGATACCAGATCAATGCGTTGGACGCCAACCGCAATTTGGGAAGGCTGGTGGCAAATGCGGGGTGGATGCGAGGAAGAGGGTATTAGCGGTACCGGTACAGTAATCCTTGTGTAAAGCGATGCCCAATTTTCGGTCATTTTAACGATATTATCCAAGTATCGGTGTATCAAGA
>QQXO01000222.1:0-37569 GCA_003709845.1 Chaetothyriales sp. CBS 134916 | reverse complement strand
GTCGATGCCTTCGGATTCAGCTGCTATATGTTTGATCACCACAGATTCAGTTGCAGTATTCTTGATCATTTTCAATTTAGCTGCCGTATATTTGGTCGATGTAGACCTATCTTATCGCTGTATATCTGACTCTTTCCGATTTGGTCGTCATTGATCGAGCGCTTTAACTAAGGAACTAGTGCTATTCAGGATTTCTCTGATGACGAGCAGCACTACCCGGATACGAGGTATGGCGTTTTGATTGTAGATCCATAGAGGTGCAGCAGATGTTGATAGATTATATAAAGTGAGATCTAATTCGAATGTTGATAGGGAATAAGCGTGATCGATGTCACTATCGATAATATCTGCCTCCTAAACAATCAATTTCAGGGATATCTCGTAGATAAGGTAAGATCTAATCTGCATCAATGCTGATCTAGGGCTATATTTGATGATAGCTATATCCTGGATAATCAGCCCTGCAGGGATATCTTAACCAACGTAGATTCAATCAATCAACCAATAGCACAAACCGAGCTTATAACTGTCAAACGAAAAGTGGCCTAGGGCGGCCAGCGCCAAATGGAAGAAAAACTCGTATGAGGATTGTAGGCTATGGAAGGAGGAGCAGCTATATATAGGTGAGAAAACTCTGCTCTTGGCGACCGGCCAATGTCCCTTCTGACACATTTCAGTCAGGGTTTTCTGTAATACCAGTAGTTTGTCTGAAGGGGACGAGTCTACGCTAATGGTGGGCTAACTTAAACAAGTCTAATGTGTCTTGGCACATAGCCAGGCACTCAAAAATTTCTGCTGGAGCTCTGCCATATCGTACTGTGATCATGTTGCAGCCCTTATTAAGGGACTACTGGCCTATTGGCAGAACCTGCTGCAAAGTACAGACTTGAGGGTTTAATGATGACGACGGCGTCGGCTGACATCGTCTATGTCCTGGCCCCGATCTACCAATGCCTCTCCATCCAGATGTGTGAAGCACGCGTCCACTGCCCCCAGCTGGAGTCCTCCAAATAGGCAACTGCGCCCACTATGCAGAAGCAAACTACACCCAGAAGAGCACAAGAGAAGGCCAGAGTCTGGAACCAGCTGATCTGAACAGGAATAAGAGACCACTACCGACAAGAGCAAATCCCACACGCAGGTCTGTCCATCCTCAAGCACTCAACCCCCTACGAGATGAATATGCATACCACAACAAACTAGAGTCTTTGACCTTTCGGGGCATGAAACTCAGATTGCTTTGCACGTCAGTCTGACTGCGAATCACCCTCGACCTGTCCCTCACTACTCACCAGAAAGGAGTCTGACACCCGGGCACAGGCGAGGCATCCAACCCCCGGACCTGTCAAAAAATGGTGCGTCTTTAACCGTGTTTATGCACAGTATTCCATGATGATCATTGTACAATATACGCTGGAAATTACCGGCCAAGATCCTCGGATCGTTGCCGACAACTTATGGCTTTACCTGATGGAATTTTCCTCAACCCGTTCATCTATGCACACCCGTCGACAGTTGCTGACGTTTGTTAGAGGCCACGCTGAAGGAACAAGGTACGCGACCTCTTTCCTCTCTTCGACGGCAATTGAATGCATGATGAATGGCACTGGGCTCCGACGTCACAAAGATGATGGTTCTTGATGGAAATGCCCCATTGTGGCAGGCCTAGAAAACCTCGCCCACTGATTTCCTGTTTGCCCTTCTTGCACACCGATGATCATTTGAGTTGTTTGTAACCATTTTCTAGGACTATCCTACCGAATCCATGTCCTCTGCGGTACGCACCTCTCTTCTTTGCTCCACCTGAACCATTTGATGATTTCTAGATGACGAGTCTTATTCAGAATCTTCTGCTGCAGACATCATCTCTTCTACCATTCATGCATTTCCTGATGCACAATCCCTCAATCTGGCTCGCCGTAACTTTGCTGGTAGCATGCTAACGAGATCCAGGTGAGTCTCGATCCTCTTGCGCAAAGATCGACTGTAGCGGGATGAACCAACAAGTTCAAAAAGACAAGCATATGTCCGAGCAGGCGTAAGTCTGCAAAAGACGAGCTTCTATAGAGTCTGATCTATCAAGAACCTGAACCTCACATCCACATCACAGCATCCTCAGATACTGATTCACATGCTCCAGGGGATCAACCCGCTGCATATCCACCAGGTAAGAGCATCCATCTTTCCCATCTTTCAACCACCATGATGATTTACTCTATAATCACGACGGTCAACGCAGCCTCGCTTCAAAGCAACGCTGGCTTTGACGACCATAGCCTGTGACAGGGCTTTGATCTGAATCTCCAAACCACTACACTTGCTTTCCTTCACTGTAAAGCGCCTTGCTAACCGGCGTGCTCCTGCAGATTCCTCATTTGGAAGTGGATGTTGTCTATCGTATGATGCTCCTCAACACTTGACTGAGCATTTGCACACCATTTCCACTTTACAAACCCCCGACCTCAAGTGGATCCTGCAATCTACAGCTCCAATATGAAGACCAACTCTTTTCCTGTCTTTCAATCCGCAACCCAGGCCACTGTTCCCAAGGATAAGTGAATGAAGTCGATGCTGCGACTGTGAGTCTCAGTTGTCGAGGGCTTCTCACCGCTCTCACTTCAACACTTGCATCTAACTCCTCCGGACTGCTTGACTTTGATCCACACTCTATCTCTTCCTTGCTCTTGTGTTGACTAGCGCTTTCCACCCACCCTCGTCAACACCGGCCATCATGGCATACACACAGCACCGCCTCCAGGAAGCCTTGTCAGTCTTCAGGAAAGCTAAAAGACGAGATAAGCAGAGGCGACTTCAATCTTTGAAGCGGATGTCCAAGTATCACCTCAGGCGACCAGCCGCAGCCCGGATCACCGCTTCTGTATCCCCTTGCCCGGATAGCGATGTCTCAAGCGAAGGAGACAATGAGTACAACCCTGCCACCAGTCGCAGCCAGAGGAATAATCAGGCAGAAGCTCCCACAACACCGTGCCAGAAACACAAGGCCGAGCGAGATCATACAGGCCGCCGTAGCAAGTATGCATTCATCACACTTGTACTGACATCTGCACGGGGAAGTACACTTATGCTGGAGCTCAGCCAAAGGTACAACACTGATGTCAGATACGCTTGGGCTTTGAATCATTGCTGCAAGCTTGACAACCAACCACAAGACCCAGTAGAACGAGACTTGAAAGCACGCCAAAAGGCTCGGGCAGATCTGGAGCAACAGATCAACAATCAAGCTGGCTGTGCGTCAAGAAACGGCATCGTTCCTGATGTCGAATTACCAGAGAATGCATCGTCCAAGAATGTGCCATGTTTTCCCACTCCTCCACCAAGTGGCCCGCTGTCCATCTCTGACGGCCCGGTCTCTGGCTGTGATTCTCCCCAGTCTATCGCTGCGCTGGACTCTCCTGTGGCCAAGGTCGGATCCACGTTCGATGATCCAATGATCATTGATTCACCATCTCCGAAAAGAAGCCAGTTTGAAAACAAGGAAGTGAAAAATCTCGACAGCGATTCTGAAAAGTCTTTTCTTGAGATAGGATTCACTGCCAACACTAATTGGGCACATCCCATCGATTTCCAGCTTTGTCCAGAATTGACCGGCCTGCCCTGTGACTTCTGTTCTAACTGCATTTTCGGCATTGAAGGTCTTGGTCCATGCAGGCCCACGTTCGTGCAGCGCCCGAATAGACATGAATGGGATGAGGTGAAGAACGGTCATCGCGCGGCAGGCAAGCCTGCAACACGCATGTGCGTGCGTTGTGCCACCCAGCGAATTCGAATTTCAATGTGCCAGAGACACATCTTCGAGCCTATTCCTGGCATCAGCTCTCCAGACTTTCCCTTCCAAGACTATGATCGCTGTCTCGCAGACCTCATAGAGGGACGCACTCCCATGACACCCGAGTTCAAGTACCAAATGTGCTCTCTATGCACACGTCCAGCATTTTATCGATGCTCCTTGCCCCAAAAAAGATCTATCACCATGAAACCACTCCCACCGGAGCGAAGACAGAGAGGCTGTGGGCTGCATCTCTGCTCGCATTGTGTCGTCCCAATAGGAAAACATGAAGAGAGGCTGAGAAAATACTACATGGACCAACATACTGTGGAAATGACAATCGAGAATGGACGTCTCTTCAAGTATCGTGCCGACGCAGAGTTCTTGAAACCCAAAAGTCTCCTTAGAATGGCATACGGCATATGATGAGATAGTTGATCAGCATCCTCGTTTCGTTATTGATATGAGACTGTTATTTCCTGGCTTTGCCAAGTGCTGTTTTCAACAGTAAAAATGGTCTCCAGAATTGAAAGGCCCAGAGATTAAGCTAGGGAGGGCCTCTTATGCTGGGCGATAGAACGGCGCATCATCTGGTGAGACAAAAGCTCAGGCATTGGGATGGAATACAAGATATTGTAGTATTCATTCACACAACCATCAAATGCCACCGTCAGCTTTCCCTCTGCTTTACAGAGCAGCATCGTTCTCATCTGACGTTGGGTGGATCATGTTCATCGTTTTAGAATTATTGTGACTGTCCGTCAAATTGACTTCCACAAGATAACGCTTCGACAAGCAGGGCAGGGGCTGATAAGGACTTGCCCTGTTAACTAATTATTATAGCTAAAGTAGCAGTTGCAAGTAATTACAGTAATGCCTAATCTCTTTCTATCTGTTTCGGACTCCAGTGATCTGCCTCATCGCATTGCTCGTTGACCAACAATCGAACCAGATTTCGTCATCTGTCTAGATCCATCCAGCCAGACTGTCAAAGCATCTACATACAGACCATCGCTGACCGACGGCAAAAGTACAGAAGAACCATCGGCGTTGATCTACGGCATCGTTCATCGCATCAAAGAACTCGTGTTAGCTCTTGATATCTCGCTCGTTCCAGACAACCCTGTCCTGTCCCCACGCATCTTCTCAGTGCCCCTGCGACCCCACCCTCTGCGCCGAGCTCCGAGCAGAAAGTCATTACCCGCCTGCCAAGTCAGGACAATGTCGTTCATTCAGAATAGTCCATTGATCACTCTAGGCCGAGCATCAATCCAGAGAGCCGTGATGGGTCCTCAAGATGTAAGGATTCTCTTGTTCACTTGATCTTTTGTGTCCTTGTGATCATGGGAACTCTTCTTGGCGAAAAGCCTGGACGGCTAAGAATACCCGAGGCTTTTCGGAACACCATCCATTCAGTGGCAACAGAGGGGACCGGCTTCTCCAAATCGACGCCTGCTTAGGAGCGGACCGGGACTAGAGTCAATGATCCAGTGACCAATTCTAATGCACTCTCCTCCCTAATAAGCAGGTGAGTAACACGACATGGAGACAGCCAGGATCAGTCCATGTTGCGAAAATTGCCTAGATTTTCTTGTGGGCTCGGGCAAGGGGAGCTTTTGCCACACATATTTTCTTTTTTCACCTGGCCATATATGAAAATAATCCCTGCATTGTGGTGTGAAGAATCAAAACTGGATTGAAATAAGCGATCAACCAGGAATGGCTACAAGGTAACCAGCGTGACAGCAAACTGATTGTTCACCGACCGATGGCCGACCTGGAGACAGCAATCACAATAAAGAGACAGATCATAAGGAGTCAAAGCACATTATTAATGGCAAGTTCACACTATTCACGCTCTTCACCCTTTTATGGGTTTGTCAACCAAGGGATATCAATTGAGAATATTGTTTGCTTGGGATCACATCTCTTTGATCTCTCTGCTCTTTTACCTTTGGACTCCACCACTCATTACCATCACCATGGACCAGTCTGACGCGACCTTCATCGAGGGGGACCCAAAAAACATAGTCCACGAGCGGCTCCCAGATCCAGGGGTCCTCTCTCGAGAAGAAGATCCCTGCGTGTGTTTCTGCGTCTATCTCCTGCTGCTAGCCCCGTTCTAACATAGATTTTTCTTGCAGAGTGACGATGCCAGACAAGTCGTTCTCATTATGGTGGGCTTGCCCGCCCGTGGAAAGTCATTGATTGCCGGCAAAGTCAAGCGTTATCTTCGATGGACCTCGGTCAAGGCCGAAGTCTTCAATGTGGGCAAATACAGACGAAACGACAATCCTCACCCAGACGCCAAGTTTTTCGACGTTAATAATGCCGAAGGCGAGAAGGCTAGACGCGCTGCTGCCGAAGCCGCCGTGGCCGACATGCTCAACTGGTTCAAGGACCGCAACAACAAGGTCGCAATTCTAGATGCTACCAATTCTACCAAGTCAAGACGGAAGTGGATCTACGAGAAGATCACAGAGGCCAAGTTACTGCGTGAGTCAGGAAATTGTGTTTGGCCACGCTCGCTAATTGCCTCCCAGACCTGTTTGTCGAAAGCAAATGCGACGACGAGAATCTCATCATGCAGAACATTCTGGAGGTAAAGACGACGTCACCGGACTATATTGGGTATGGGAGTTAATCCCTGTTTGGACCAAAGCCAGTGCTGACAATCCACAGCCAAGACCCAGAAGCGGCGGCCAGGGATTTCCGCGACCGAATCAAGAACTATGAACGTGTCTATCAAACGATCGACGAGTCCGAAAAGCACCTCACATATGTGAAGATCACCAACATCGGCCATCAAGTGACAATCAATCAAGTGCAAGACTATCTCCAGTCTCGGCTTGTGTACTACCTCACCAACCTCCACATCAAGCCACGCAGTATCTGGCTGTCACGACACGGAGAATCCGAATACAACCTAGAAGGCAAGATTGGCGGCGATGCAAACCTGTCAGAACGTGGTCAACGCTACGCGAAGCTGCTTCCCGAGCTCGTGCGCCGGTCCGGCCTGCCTAAAGACGCACCACTCACGATCTGGACGTCGACGCTCAAGCGAACGGGCCAGACGGCGCAGTACCTCGAAAAGGAACTGGGTTGGGAGAAGCTGGAGTGGAAAGCTCTGGACGAACTTGACTCTGGCGTGTGCGACGGCATGACATATGCCGAGATCGCGAGGGACTTCCCAGAGGACTTTCAGGCACGAGACGACGACAAGTTCAACTACCGATACCGCGGTGGCGAGTCGTACCGAGACGTGGTCATACGTCTGGAACCGATCATCATGGAATTGGAGCGGAGCGAGAACGTCATGATCATTACGTACGTTGCCCCTCTTGATTTGACAGACAAGGTATCTTTTTGCTAACTGGTCGTGTGTGTTCCTATAGTCACCAAGCGGTGGTGCGATGCATCTACGCCTACTTTATGGACATTGACCAGTCACAGTCGCCGTGGATGGAAGTCCCCTTGCACACGCTGATGAAGCTGACACCCAAAGCGTACGGCACTGTGATTGAAAAATTCAAAGCCGACATCCCGGCCGTGTCGACATGGCGACCACAGGGCAGCACGGCCAAGCACCACGACAGCTTCATCGACGGCCCTGCGATGGAGCTGCCGGGCGAACTCAAGAACGGCAGCGCCACCGCCGCCGCAGCCACAACCACCTCCACTCAGAGTGTCGTAGGTGGCAAGACGGAGATTGTGCGCGAGAAGGATGTGGATGTGCGAGCTACCGTACCCGGCGCTAACGTTGCGGCTTTGAAGAAGCAGGACAATTAATAATTAGGAGTAGTAAGACTAAAGAGCGGTGGGTTTTTTTCACAACTCCCCTCCCCGTTTTTATATTTTGACCAACAGGAATAAGATATAATCAATCAATCAAAACATTAAATTTATTGATTTGAAAATCTTGCATTAATCATAGCGGTTTGGTGGGTGTTTTTGTTTTTTTGTTTTGGTTCTCACGAAGATTCTTATTGAGACTACTCTACAGTAGATATCGCACACACACTCTCTCTATCTCTTAACTTATACTGTATTGTACCTCAACTTACAGTAACTAAATTGAGAGAGAAAGAAAAAGGAAAACACAATTAAAATCTCAGGTCCCAGCCAATAAGCGGGCCGATCTTGGGCAATTCATCGGCGACACTCTGGACATCCTTGTCACCGCGACCGGACAGGCAGATGACAATATTCTTTTTTCCTTCGTCGTTGTCGTCGTCGCCGGCCAGCTCCTTGGCGAGTTGCATGGCGCCCCAGATGGCGTGGCTGGACTCGAGGGCGGGGATGATGCCCTCGGTCTCGGACAGGGTGCGGAAGCCGATGAAGGCCTCGGCGTCGGTGGCGGAGATGAAGCGGGCGCGGTGCGAGTCCTTCCAGCTGGACAGCTCGGGCCCGACACCCGGGTAGTCGAGGCCGGCCGAGACGGAATGAGTGTCGGAGACCTGGCCGTGCTCGTTCTGCAGGATGTAGGTGCGCACGCCGTGCAGGACGCCGATGCTGCCGCCGGACAGCGTGGCCGAGTGGCGGCCCGTGCTGACGCCGTCGCCGCCGGCCTCGACGCCGAGCAGCTTCACGCTCGGGTCGTTGGCGAAGGGGTAGAACATGCCGACGGCGTTGGAACCGCCGCCGACGCAGGCGACAACGGCATCCGGCAGCTTGCCAATCTGCTCCTTCATCTGATCCTTCGTTTCCTGACCTATGACGCTCTGGAAGGTGCGGACGATGGTGGGGAAAGGATGCGGCCCAATGGCGGAGCCGATGATGTAGTGTGTCGTGTCGAGGTCGACGACCCACGCGCGCAGGGCTTCGTTGACGGCGTCTCGCAGCGTGCGCGACCCGGCGTCGACGGCGACGACCTTGGCGCCCAGTAGCTTGATCCGGAAGACGTTGAGCGCCTGCCGCCGCACGTCCTCGGCGCCCATGTAGATGACGCACGGCATCCCGAATTTGGCGCACACCGTCGCCGTCGCCACACCGTGTTGTCCGGCGCCCGTCTCGGCGATGATGCGGGTTTTGCCCAGTCGGCGGGCGATGAGGATTTGGCCGAGAGCGTTGTTGATCTTGTGCGAGCCTGTGTGGTTCAGATCTTCGCGCTTGAGATAGATATTTGCGCGGCCGCCAGCGGCTTCAGATAGTCGCGGTGCCGGATGAAGGGATGACGGACGGCCCATGTAGGGGTAGTATGATCTATATTCCTCCCAGAACCTGGGATCTTTGAGCGCCTGGGAAAAGCCTTCTTCTAGCTCGGCCAGGCAGTCCATCAGCGACTCGGGCACATACTGGCCGCCAAACTCGCCGAAGCGTGATGGAATAGCGGCTGGGTTGGGAGTGGTGCCGTTGGTGGCCACGTTGAGCGCATCGAGCTGGTCAGCGAGGCCGGGCTCCGAGGGCACATCGTCCTCTGTGATGACTGAATCAACCCGAACCACCGGCGCACCGGCGGCAACATCGGCCCCGGCCTTAGCTGCAGCCGCGACCGTCTCGAAAGTACCAGCTTCTCGTGCTTCCGTCTTCGGCTGAGGCTGAGGCGGTGCAACTGTGCGGCCGGAAATATGGGAGCAGTACTGTTGCACGGCCTTTGCGGCCTGTCCTTGGGCTGCTTTGCCAATCTCGGTCACGATCTGAGAACCGATGACGACGCCCTCTGCGATGTCGCCCACGCTCTGGAACTGCTCACGCGTGCTGACGCCAAAGCCAACGGCAGCGGGTACTCCGCCCGAGTACTGATGCACACGTGCCAGCAGCTCTGGCAGTTTGGTGTTGAGCGCGCCTGTGGCACCGGTCACGCCCATGCGCGAGACGACATAGATGAACGAGTCTGCAATCTTGCACAACAGCTTCATCCGCTTCTCCGACGTGGCGGGTGCAATCAGCGGCACGTACGACAGCTTGTACTTGCGGCAGCTTTGCCTGAACTTGACGGCCTCTTCGGGTGGCAGGTCGACCATGATGAAGCCGTTGACGCCGGCCTGTTGGCAGTCACGCAGCATCTTGTCTTCGCCGTAGCGCAGCAGCGGGTTGTAGTAGCCCATAAAAATGATTGGCACCCGCAGCCCGGCTTTGCGGGCTTTGCGGACCTGGTCCAGGGCGATGGCGGTGGTAACTCCATTGGCCAGCGCCACTGTGTTGGATTTTTGGATTGTTGGGCCATCAGCAATCGGGTCTGTGAAGGCCAGGCCAAGTTCGATGATATCTGTCCTGGTCAGTCAGTCGTCGGTCGCTCTTTCACCACTCATGCAGGAAGAAGCCAAAACGAAGAAATAAACAAATAAATAAACAAACAAACACAGAGATAAACAAATAAATAAACAACTAAATAAACAAATAAGTAAACAGAACCCACCAACGCCTCCAGCCTGCATTCCAAGCATAATATCTACCGTGTCTTGAATCGTCGGATATCCGCAGGTGAAGTACGAAACAAAACATGGCCGCTGCTCTGCCATGCACCGGTCAAAGGTCTCTCGGATAGCCTGAGACATGATGATGATGACGGCAAACAATAGTCAGCAAGCCACCAAGAATAGGTAGTCGACTACGGACTAGACACAGCACAATAACATGGCATCTAGCCCCAGGATATATATATTTCTTGAGCGAGCGGTTGACATCCGCGGGTCTGAGTGCGCGGGCCGACTCCGATGCGGAATCGATTCGACACCTACCTAACGATAATAAAAGTCAATAAGCTTGGACCGCGAGCCACAGTAGTACAATACGGTACTGGTAATAAATAATTAATACTAGTTATCAGATTAGGCCTCGGATACCAACTCCGGCGCTAGAGTTACTTACTACGATGCTGCAAAGTAAACCTGTCAGTCTGTTCGGCTCCTGATCCAAGTCACCACCTAATCAAGCCCATTCTGCTGACTGTCCGAGGCTGGATCAGAGATTGCTCTCCACGAGCCAGTTTCACTATTCATCCACCCCGATTGCTCCGTGCCCATATCGGCTTGAGTCTGTAGCCCTCTGTCGGACACTGTCGGTCTCGGAGCCGGCTACCGCGGTGCTTTCTCGGTTAGGAGGTGGCCTGTTTGTTAGCTTGTTTGTTGTGACATGAGCACTCCGGTCAGCGCAGATAGTACAAGACTAGAGCGCAGAAGGAGAAGAAGACAATGACTCCTGCCCAGAAGATCCACTTGTCTTGCTTTGCTCGCCGCTCCACCATTCGGATCGTGTCGCCGCTCACGCCGAGCGTATTGGCTACATTGTACAGCTTCTTCTGAGTACCTTTCAGGATCTCTCGCTGCTGGCCCAGATCGCCCAGCACTGCTCTCCCGCGATCGAGGAATTCGTCCAACTGTGAGTTCGCTACTTGAAAGAAGTTCTGCTCTCGCAGCGCGTGCTCCTCGCGAGTGTAGTTACCTGCCCCACCCATGGAGAGGCCGGCCTGGGCGCTGCCGTCTGCGGGCGCAAAGACACTGCTGGCCTGATCGGACACGTGGGCGTATGGGTTCTCCGGCGTGGGTGCATTGTGCGGTCTGCGGCCCAGCAGCTCGTTACGATTGCTGACGTTGATGGCCGCCTCGCGCTCCTTCTTCAGCTCATCGAACTGAGCGCGGTACGAGGCCAGGTCGGCCTTGAAGTTCTTCAGCCGCTCCTCGGCCTTGTCTTTCTTCTCCTGGTTGGGTTCGCTTCGTGACAGAAACTGATAATCGTCGATGGTGCGGGACAGCGATGTGAGTGTGGTGGAGATCTGTCCTTGCAGTGCAGGCGATGCTGCCGTCGGTGCCTGTGCAAACGAGTCCAGATCTTTGCGGAGACCATTCGACTGCTTGAGAGCCGAATTAAAGATTGTGTTCTGTCCATGTCAGATCCCGCTCCTCCCTGCCACAGATCATAGGAATCTTCAAGGACCGACCATCGTTTCAGAAGCGCCTTCCACCGGCTCCTATATTGGGCCAAGTCGAATCAGAACAGTCGCGGACGGGGTCTGTGTCTGCTCATACCTGGGGAAAACCTAACCTAGGCGCATATTGGGGAGTCTAATACAGACCTGTTGTTACTTACAGACACGTCTCCTCAAAGCTTTGGATGGTCATCCAATATAGGAGAGCATGCCACGTGACTGAGATTGTCTTGGCAGTTTCCGTTACGATACGATACGATACGATACGATACGATACGATACGATACGATACGATATATGGCTTGGCAGCCGTCACGTATCATGTCGAGTCCAACCAGGCAGGCTTTAAGGTCTTCGACCTGTGTCGACAGCGGGTGCGAGAAGGATGTACAAGAGCAGGGACTCTATTGCTAGTACTGAAAGTGGTCCGTCAATGTCCTATTGCACCGCACTGCAGTGCACTGCTCCAATACCCCCAACACAAATCCAGAACATCCTCTTATATCCCTAATCATCTCTATCCGAGCGGAGAGTCAAACATGCTTACTCATTGTGTGTATGTGTGTGTGTGTGTGCCGTCAATCAATCTGAGCCAATCACTGAAACCTGGGACCATTTATCCTCTACTTGGGAGGAAACTTGTTCTCCAGCAGCCATCTGTCAATCATCAGCAGTGAGTCTTCCATCCGGTGCATTGGTTTGACAACATACGAACTGGCGAAATAGTCGGCAACGCTGAATGCGGCTACACCTCCAGCAACAGTCCCTGCTAGCTTCCAGTCAAGCTTGCCCTCAGAATGCTTCTGATAAGCGCCGACGCCAATTGCGACCGCAGCGATAGTCCAGATGACTGCGTTACCCACGACGACGGGGTTGTCTCTGTTGTCGCTGAGCTTCTTGCCATCTGCTTTGAGCGTCGCCTTGACTTTCTTTGCCTCCTTCGAAAGCGCGTCCTTGGCAGCGTGAGCCTCCTTTGACACCTTGTCCTCGGCATCGTGTATTGCACTCTTGGCATCGTGTCCTAGTTTACCAGCTTCCTTCGCGGCCTTGTCCACCACCGCGTCGGCGTCCGCCTTCACGGACTGGATGTGCGAGTCAACATCGATCAAGCTGGCCGACTCAGTTGACTCGGAAGGGGCTATCGATGGCACAGGGGCTGCCTTGGCCTCCTCTGGGCTCTGCTTGGGACCTTTGGCCGCGGCGTCGGCGCTGTTCAGACGGTTATCATCGTGTCCAGTCGACAACAACCAGATCAGGCGCGCTGGCGAGACGGGAGGTCTAGACTAGACCACACTTACTAGCTCATGGTGAAGACTGGCAGATTGGCACTGGGGTCTGATTCTGGCTATAGGTATTGGCAGACGACAGGGACGAGATGGAGAGATGATGAATCAAGCTCGCGACCTTCTCTTTGAGTTGAAGGCGCAACGAGCTAGTAGAGTGACTTCTGATTCGCAACATGGTTTCACCGGGATCATAGTGACGTCAGGCGCAGATAACATGTGGCTGTGCAGGGAGTTCAGCCACATGCTGTGGAACATCATTTCTTGTCTGTCAGAGCGAGACCCAAGATGAAAGGCGGCACGCTGGGGTCATCGCCGAGCACCTCCCCCAGGGCTATGATCAGGTCTTTGCCGGAGGCCGGCAATACCTCCTCCAGGATGCAATCTCCTCAGCCCTCGATAAGGCTAGTCTGGCCCAACAATCATCTCGAACAACACGGGACGATCATATCCAGATTGACTGGTACAAAACTGAGGCAAGGGAGGGAGGGGTCTTCCGTCAGCAAGCTAATGTTTTCGCTTGTTCGCCTTTACTGTACTGTAGAGCACCCCCCTGTGCGATGGTGCCGGCCGCCAATCCCGCCAATCCCGCCAATCCCCCGAGACGTTTCATCCTTGGTCTTATCGTCTAAGCCAGACATCCCCCCCCCTCAGAGACCCTTTTTTCACGCAGATCAAAGCATTCATCCGGCATTGAGCATCCTGATTCTCCTAAAATTATTCCAGACCAGGAGAGTCTTGTCTGCAAGTGTCTGACTCTTTGCTTTAGTCTCTAATTCTCACCATTCGCTTTTTCATCTACCAACTGAACCGGCTTGCTTTGGCCGGCTTGCAGCGAGACCGGAGGCGCGCATAATTGATGCCCAACAATGTGAGCTAGTCAGCCTTAGTCTAGATGCACCTATTTGTCTCATGCCGTGCGACGGGAGTTGGTAATCCAATCCCGCTCGGAGCCCCGCCAGTTCGTATCTTTCGGGCCACGCCTTCATGCATGAACAACGAGGCAGCTGGGGCCAGAGAAAAAACAATTGGGCTTCGCTCACTCATTCATTGCTCTTCTCTCCCATCCTCGTCTAGCTGTCGCTCAACAAATTCTCCGTCTTTTGTGCCGACACCACTAGTGGCTGATGAGTAAGACCTGTGATGTACATTGTACAGGAAAGGCTGCCTAATGAAGACAGACACTTGCGGAATACAAAGTTATGCGAACAGCAATGGTAGAATCTCCTCTCTCTTCAAGCGTTGAGCGGCTTGTATAGACAGGCGAAGAGATAAGGGAAATCTGGGACGATTCACCCTCTTCTGCTCTTTTCCTTGCCTTCTGCTCCCGCGCATGCCCTTGACAATCTCAATCGACTTGCGACTCTTGATTTGGATCCACATGGTACAGGCCCATCGATGGTTTCATTTTTCTTAAAAAATGGGTGCTCCACCAACGGCAACCTTTCTTCATCAATTTATGCTTTCTGGGCTTGCTTCTGGGCTTGCAGAGCTTGGGTTTATTATTTGAACCTCCCTTAGTAAGGGCCCACAGGACCCCTGGATCCTCTAAAAAACGCGGCGGAATAATGCCCACTCTCTCATGCTCTGCTGCATCAGCGCCCGATAGGTACTGGAAACTAAGCAGTGGCCGCAGAAAGCCACGCTTTTCTTGATCGGGATCTACAATCTCGGATTTCCTGCTCTATCCCTTGTCAGTGGATCTGGGTCTCCGCTTTGTGCTAAGATGAATATGGTGAATTTTCGAGGACTTTTCCGGAGAAATGATGAGGAGGCAGGCAGGGATACAAGGTGTGGAGCGAGTCAGTGGGGTGCGTTAAAAGGGGGGCACTCAGACGGTTCTAACAATTGCAGCATTGCCTGGCTCCCTGTGTTGATACCAGCGAATTGCCAAGCTGCATTAAGCGAAATAGAGCGTCTTGGCTCTGTGGACGTATTATATACATTAACTGTTTTTGTCATTCTGCTGTCGTGTACGTAGGACTTATCCGTCCAAGTCTTGCCGCATACCCTCTCTCTCGCATGTTGCTTGCCTGCCCAAGTTTATACTTTTCTTCCTGAGAATGAACTCACCGAAATCTCTATGTGATAGTCCGTCCTTGCGGCAGTATTATTATTATTGTTGCTGTTGCTGTTGCTGTTGTTGTAGAACTCTTGCCAACTCAAGTGTAACCTGCGGGATGTCAGTAGAGAAACCTAGTCATCGAAATCGATCTTGTTACGGAGACTTACTCCTCATCGCCTCAGAATAGCCTGTGCCGCCCTTCAAATCCCGCTCAAAGTTCTCTGCCACATCAATGACACGTCTAATATGTGTCATTGACAAGGGTTGGTCCTGATGCACAGCCAGCGCCTGAGCCGCCCGAACGAGATTCTTGATCTGTCGTCCGTTGACATCGCGTCGTGCCAGGTCCTTGTAGTCGCTCTCCGTCAGCGCTTCCACCTCAATTCCTTCTGTCGCGTTGATCTTGTCCAAGAAGAGCTTCCACACACGGTGCCGAGCCTTGGCGCTAAGTTCGTCATACCGAAGAGACAAATGGATCCGACTGACAAAAGCTTCGTCGAAAGTCTCGACCCGGTTAGTGGTCAAAAAGAGGATGCCTTGAAAGTATTCGAGGAGCCGCAGGAAGATGCTGACCAGCGCGTTTCTGTGGATGCCGTGGATTGAGCGCTTCTCGAGAAACACATCCGCTTCGTCGAGCAAGAGGATCGCGCCCCAGGAATGGGCAATGTCCAGAATGTTCTGCAGCTGCTTCTCTAGATTGCGAGGTTCGGTGCCAAGATCCCCCGCGCTAACCATGTAAAGCGGGCATTTTAGGAGGTCGGCAATGCCTTCGGCAGTCAGCGTCTTCCCAGTGCCTGGCGGTCCATGCAGGACACAACAGAGGCCGCGGCCCTTGCCCGAAATGATGTCGTCAATGCTCTTCGAAGGATGGAATGCGTGCGAAGAGACCAGTGCTTTGACAATCGACTTCTGACTCTCAGGCAATACAAGTGAATCGAAAGCATCCTCGTTGAAGTTGACATCAGAGATCCCCGAGACTGTGAATTCGAGCCACAGCTTCTCATTGAATGCAAAGCCAAGAACAACGGGTGAGGCAATCAGGAGCTCCTCTTCAGAGAAAGTATGACCCGAATCATTCTCAATTTCGCCAAGTCCATCTTTCCGCCCATTCACTGCCTCCTTGTCCTCTGGGTCAACCTCGACGATTTGAGAGCGACCTTCCAGATATTTGACAAGTCTGAACCTTCGTCGGAGAGGGGGTGTGTCTTCAGAAGATGAAGGAGTGTAGCGACGACCCTCAGCCTCTTCGCTGCTCGACTCTCCACCGCATCCGCAGCTGTCGTCATCTTCGTCACTCATCTCCACAGCGCCATCATCTAGCTCTTTCGGCCTGACCGTGCTCACTTGATAGTTGGGGTTAATACGCCTGTGGATTGCTGCATCACACATGATGCGGCCATCAATGTTAATCTTAAGGATTTGCCGCTTCCTCTTTGTAAAGGCCATGCCCTTGTGATACTTGTAATGAACGCCTTCCATCGCAACGAACTTCTTGCCACGCGCAATCAATTCTGTTTTGACTCGTTGCGCCTCCTTGTGAAACTGTATCGGAAAGCATTCCAGGGATGAGATCCTGCGCACGCCTTGGAACGAGGAGATCTGTACAGACATACTTCCCAGACCGAAGGATTTGCCGTCATACTCGAGATACTTGCCCTCAATCTCATACCACGTACCCTTCATGAAATGATGCTGCTTAGTAGCAACGTCGACTTTAAAGGCACGAGGATGATCCTGATCGCCGTATGTGGTGGTGTATGCAACCAAGTTCGGTTTGAAAAGAGCCCATAAGAGGTCGAAGGTAATCAGCCCATTTTCAAGCATACGATGAAGAGACCTCTTCGTCTCTGCATAGTCCTTGTCGAGATAGTTAACCAGAACTTTCAGGTGCAGAGCTTTGGTGGCCGCTGATTTTCGCTCTTTCTTGCTGTTCTTCTCATCCCTTGACTTCTCCACACACCGTTTGATGAAGTCGCGTGTTTCTTCGAGGTATAGGAAGAGCATGTTGGGATCGATATTGGGCGTATCTTGAATGAGACTGATACCTTTGACGCCAGCCATAATATGCTGTAGAGACTCCTTCAAAGGTCTGGACTTTATATCCACCAATGTTTCCTGGTACTTGTGCTCCCAATCAAACCTCCGGCGCACTGTGAAGATATATTGATCCCACTTATCGCTACCCTGGTCAGACACGGTCTCGGTGAGCTTGTAGTCGTGGAGGGCCGCGTCCCATAGCTGGTCAACCCGTTTATATGCCACCGTTGATGCCCGTTTTTTCTTCGTCTTCTCGTCAACTTTTTGAGTCCTTTTTTTCTTTTGTTCCCCAAACTGCTCAATTACGAAGCAGTGCTCAAGATTAGGCGCACTGCCAGGCTCCCCCAAATTTCGCTCGAGAATACTCTTTCGGCTCCTGGCACCAGCCTGGTTTGCCAGTTCAAGATTGAGCAGACCACGCGGATGTGATCCAATCGAATCATTCAAACTATCTTCTTCCTCTTGTACCTGGGCTTGTCTCAGTGTCTTAATTTGAGCCTGAAGCAATTGCAGTTGTATCTGGAGCACATCCAACCCATCTTGTCTCTGCATATTCATCAGGGACAGTAATTTCGCTGTTTGCGATTTTGAATTCGAGATCTGCTCAGCTTGTTCACCTTTGTCCGCTTCCTCATCCTCACCCGGTTCGTTGTCAAGGGCCCTCAGCTGCTTTTGGAGATCCCTGATTTTGGACTTGACCATCGCCTTTTTGTGCTTCTTAGCGGCCGTAACAACGGTAGAGTCACTCTCTGACGACACCCCCGTATCTTCAGCTTCTGATTCCGAATCTGAAGAGTCTGAGCTGCTAAAAGAATCCTCATACTCGCTAATTGCGTCCAGTTCAGCTTGCCTTTTGGATTGTCTGGATTTTGGCGACGAGTTCTTGGACGAAAGGTGCTTTTTGCAGCTGGATTTCTTCCTGGGATCTTCTACTGTTCTCGTCACTTGATTGGTAGCGGTGACAGCTGCGACTGGGTCCCCAAGGACACCGTCTATCTTGAATTCGGCGGGCTGAGAAGTACTCTGTTCCATTATATGGTGGCGACTTTAGTTCCGCGAACAAGAGGTGCTGGCCGAGAAATACTACGACTGGAGGTGGAAGATTTGGAAGCATAGAACTAACTAGGTGAGAGTGTTCTGAGAATGACAGAAAGGGGCAAAGAGTAGGTGGTCTGTCTGGAGTCTGATGACCGATGCCAATGGGGGGCAAGTGAGCTGATGGTTAGATTGCCCAGGCAATTAGCATTCAACGAGTCAAGCTGAGACCAATGCAGCGGCCACCACAGGGTCAAATAGGTATCTACCTTGAAGGGACTTTGGTGTCGAATTACATTGCTCTGAGGCAGAAAGTTCAGTGAGTGAAACGACCCAATTGGATACGGAGGCGCTTTTTCAACAGGGCTCTTCCAGGGCCCCCCGGCGTAGAGGAGAGCAGCGACGGTAGACTACAACATCAGCGCCACAACGCTAGGTCGTTGGAAAATGTCATTCTAGGCCCCCTGGTGAGCACTGAACGTATGAGAATGCCTGAATACAATTTAGAGCCTTGCTGCCCCGAAATTCAACAAGTGGGGAAAGAATAAAGTGGAGCCTCGGAAGCAAAGCCGCTGCTAGCTGTAGCCAATTATACCTGACCTCCAGGCACTCTACTGCATGCGGTTGCAGCCTTTCCGCCAAGCGAGTGCGTAAAGCTTTGGCTGAAATCTCTCCATTACCTGGAAGGACTTGTCATCAGTGCAAGCTAAAATTCGTCTCTATTTGTCGTGTCAGAGTTCCTCGCTCCCGGCCCAAGGTCTGCCAAGACCTCCAAACTTTTGGTGCCACGCTTTAAAACGGCTGCTGACAAGCCACGCACCGATTTTCTGCGCTTACAAGGAATGCTCTGGTAGTTTGCGCATTTGGTTTCCAAACTCGCTTACGGCTTGTTCCTGCACGATGGCTTCGAAAATTGAAACGAAAATTTTGCTGTACAAGGTAGGGCTCATTTCCCACCCGGCGAGCTGTCAGCTTAAGATTCTCTTTCATCATGTGCGCACCATTTCAAAGTCACGGTTTTCTCTTCCACTTCGAACCCTCTTTATGTGCCAAGTTCGCCATGAATACCAATGTCCGAAGAGACATCCTGAGTTGTGCAACGCGGAAGTCGAAGATGGCTCTTTAAAAACTGACCCTTGTGATGGGAATGACGAGTTGGAAAGATCGCATCTTGATAATGGTAATCGCGTATCTGCCATGGCGTTCTGTCCTGGAAATTTCTTATAACCTAGAGTGACTAATGGGTTTCCAAAGACTTCCGCCCCAACGTTTAAACGAAAGGATTGCTAAAACCTCCGGCTCAACGAATAATCCCCGAATGATAGTCCATGCACTTTCCTTGTTAGTCACTCTCTCAAGGATCATGGCTTCACCGCTACAGAAGCTCGGGAGAATTTTAATGTTAAAAATTTGTTCAAGAACTATATCTGGAATCCCGAACCGAACGCTTTCGGTTAGATCTACCCAGCTCTAAGGGCTCGTTCCAGTCATCGAATATCTACCGGGACTGTACTAGGGCAAATGACTTAGCTAAAACTTTGCAAAGCTTAGGTTCGTGCTAAAAATCGTTTAGAGAGTACCTCTAAGGTCTTAAGCACTCCAATTCTCGATGAATTAGAGATGTCTGCTGGGGGATGATGCACAGCACTCCCCTGAGAGCCCTCTGAACCTCCCACTAATTCAGTACTATGCTGACAAGAAATATCGGCTCCTGAGACGTACTATAATGACAGAGACTTCAGCTAGGTCAATATTAGGTTAGAGCCATGTGCTGTTAGTGAATTAGCCATGTGCCGCGGGCACGAGCAACAAAACTCTCATTCCCCACGATGGGAAAAGTGGGTCAGCGCGCATGTGGCGCAAAGCCTCCATTGCCGCTAGCCAGAGCCTCCTGTTCTTGTACTGTAGTACTTAAATAACGAGCATACTGTAGTGCTTAAAGTAACGAGCATACTGTAGCTACCGTATAACCTATCATGGTTCCCTGTCATAGCCCACGGCATCGCTCCTCGCTGACCTCTTGGGTTCAAGGACGTTAGTCACTCCATGGTAATTTTGGCACGCTCCTATGCTCCAAGAGGGTGCTATGACTATCACGGGATTCATTCGTATTCTTGAATCTACTTAATTAAAGCCAAACTAGCGAAGAGGGGTGAAGATCCTGCGGGGCTTCTTCACTAGCTGTGGCCCCTACAAATGTATTCATTGGTCATGGGCCTGATTGAGGTTGTTGTGGTCTCTCAAGTACTAGGCACTCCACCTCGTCGAACCTGACGCGCATCCATTCACATATGGTGGAACAGTTCTGTAATGTCCAAAAATGGCTATAGTGGAACGCCTTTAGGCTGTCGTAGACAGACTCGCTCTCGCTCTCCTGCGCCCGTGCTAAATCTGACCTGATCACGAACGTTGGGAATGGAGGACAAATGCTTCCAGAAGGCCCAATACCCTGCCAGGGCTACTATACGCAATGGACATCCATGGAGCTGTCGAACACATCTTCCTGATCACTCAGCTTGATAATCTCCTAGATTGTCATTGGCCCCCCCCTCGCCGTCGTCGGCATCGTTCCGGCCCTGATGTTGATCGCCCTCTTGGGTGTTCTGGCTCATTAAGTAAACAGTGTAATCGATACTTAGCTGATATTAGGTCATCCGACTTTTAGGGATATGCTTCCCGTCGACATTGTTGTTTGTGCAACTGGGTCGCTGCCTCTGTCGGTTAGATCATCTTTAGAACATCTACAGATGACAAACTGTGGAGATGTTTTACACATGTAATCAAGCCCTTCAAACTTTCCGTCATTCGGCTTAGCGAAGCCAGGCATCTCATCTTCACGATGCCGGTTTGTATCCTTGTCCTTCCAATGCAGGCTCAATAGGGTTTCCCTACTGGCTGCGCTCTCATGCTTCTTCATCCTGATTGCAGAGATTAAGCGACCACAATGTACTAAAAACGAAACCTGGACCCTGCAGATGCTTGCGACGATCTTTTCGCGTCTTCGCACGTGGTATCGGTTCGCATTGGCACATGGTTTTCCTCTTACTGCCTACCTTGGTCTGTTGGGCATGACCGGGTTGACAGCATATGGTTCTCTCCACGAAATTGCCCAAGCAAAGAAAGGCGAAGTGATTCTTGTCTCCGCCGCTGCAGGTGCCGTTGGGCAAATGGTGGGACAAATAGCTGTGCGCGAAGGGCTGTACGTGATCGGGAGCGTTGGCGACGACAAGAAACTCGACTTCATCACCAAGCAGCTGGGCTTCCACGCGGGATTCAACTACAAGAAGGAGAATATTCGAGATGCAGTCCAACGCCTTGCGCCCGACGGAATCGATATTTTCTACGACAACGTCGGCGGAGAATTGCTTGATGTCGCTTTAGAAAACCTCAATGTCTTTGGCCGCATCGTTGCCTGCGGGGCGATTAGTCAGTATAACAATAAGGGTGTCGAGGAGGCATATGGTGTCAAGAATACCGGTATGTTGATCAGGAAGAGAATCAAGTGGCAGGGTTTCTTGGTGTTTGATCCAAATATCGCCAAGTGGAGGGAGCAGAGAGATAAGAACATTAGCGAGTGGATTGCAGATGGGAGCTTTAAGTCCATTGACTATGTTACGGAGGGCGTGGACAATGCAGTAGAGGGTCTCTTGGGGATGCTCAAGGGGGATAATTTGGGCAAGAGCATCCTCAAGATTCAAGACCCAATGATGATATGCAAAGCATTGTTACTAAATCAGTTTGTACCTGTTTGAATACCTTCTGGCATTGTCGTGTCTCGTTGCCATCAACTTACCATCTGTGTCCCATGTTCGCCATGCACGGTATTTCCTCTGACCTGATATTCGAAAGGTTGCACTAGCACTACAAAATGCTTTAACTTTCCTCCTAAAAATGCAGTCTAAGCTTGATGTGTAAAGCTTCGTTTGAGGCGGTGTCGGTAATTATGCCGACGGAGTTCGGGGGTCCTTCCAACTGTACTCCAGTATCCACCCCCATAATAATCGTGCAAACCAGGATGATGGGCAGGGATTCTGATCTCATGGCGTACAGGGTTTCTACCAATCAAATGGCTGGTCATGTTCACATCCTGGTTTACATGATTCTTCCGGGGGGACACAAGTAGTACAGTACTAGTAGTTACAAGAGGGACTCCTGTGCGGACTGGCCCACTTGATCCACCAATAAGGTTCGATTCTCTGTGTTGTTACCAGGGGAGTGGGGCCAGGAGCCCCCCCCTTGTAGCTGCAGTTCGATTTGAATCTGGGGTTCGTTGATGTCCTCAAAATTAGAAATTAAGCTTCTGCTGGCACTAGTCCCAGGGTGGCTCCACTGGGATAATTAATTGCCTTCGACAGCCTCGTACCTTTGAAATGTGCTAGGTCTCGAGTACAGTACTTTGGTGGCGAGCGACTGTAAGAATACAAGTCGCGAGTCAGGCTTGATGCAGGATCTGAGATATACATTCTAGAATGTTTAGAAACACGGACTGTTGGTATTGGTCTCGGCCCTACTTGTGCTCGAAGCATAACCTAACTTTTACCAACCCCTCCAATCGTGAGCTTCCATGAGATCTCGCTATTCTCGCCACGTGCGTAACATGGCTACCTTGTAGAGCCTACTCTTCTTTCGCTGGGCATGCAACCCGTGTGCGCCATGCAATCCGCGTGTGGCCACTGAGATCATTATGATGTCACCAAGTCTCCTACGTCATTGTGATTCTATTGCTTCATGGAAGAAGGATAAATAGCTACTTACAACCAAGTGGCTGACTTCGTCCAGTAGAGCATGGCCAATGTCACCATATCCAGTGATGACCAGGCAGGTCTCTCCCCCTGGTCGCAGTTTCATCCCCCAACCAACCCACAAATGGCCAAAGCAGATGAACAGAAGGCCCAGGGAGATGCCAAATCCAACCTCTCCCACAGCGACGCCAAGGTAGGTCCTTACGCTGTCTCTTCTTCCGGCGCCGCAGCAAAGAGCAACCCGGATCGCCGCCAATGCCAATAAGATCAATCCCTCGGCAGCACCAAAGAAACCATTGGCAACCTGTTAGGTAGTGAGAACCTGAAGCATCAAGGGCGCGAGCATAATTTGCAGGCCCAGGGCCAAGAAGCCAAAGGCCAGTTCTCCGACCTGGGACAGGGTGTCCGTGATAGTGTGCAGGATGCCCTCGGCGACGCCGTAGCCAGCCTGACCAGCGAGCGGGAAGGCCAGGCGAAAGACGCCAATCTCCACGACGAGGGCAAGAGCAGGTAACGCGGGGTCAAGGCAGATCTGGACAAGAAACAGGCTGCTGCCGAGGCTGCTGCAGACCGGCAGAAGAATGCCAAAGAAGCCCAGTAACAATAGACGTCAACCCGAACCACAGTCTAAAATGACGCCGAGGCTGCGATACTTTATGCTATCCAAAGTTCCACTTCGTACCTCGGCCCCCACTTTGAGTAGGCAGCAGCAGAGTCTTCATTGTGGCGACATCCAACCGCTTGTGCCACCTCTTCTTTCGCTGAGAACTAGGCAGCTAGGCTACGTACCGTGGTTGTCTTCGCAATACTTGTGCTGCCTTGAATTTGAATTTAGGGCCGGGGGCCGTTTTCTTGGAAAGGAACAGCTAGCCACAGCAAACTTGGGTGTTTGGTGACTCTTTCCCTCATTTTCTGCTGCTCTAAAACTCTTGTCGAGTCTGTCAGCAATAAACTGGATTGACCCAAGGAACTGCTAGATTGAAATCCCGTGTAATAGCAACGTAATGTACAAAGTAAACACCCAGAACGCCGGTATACATTTTTTATGGTGTTTTTCTGTCGTGATGCTATAGATGGAGATTAATCGCCAAGTCCACCGACTCCTCCTTTGCACCATTCAAATCCAGCATAAATTAACAGACTCACTGTATCCGGGGGTATCATTTGCAAGTAGGATAATAAATAAACGTCATAGGCAAGAGTTCGCTTCGAAACCCTTATCCATACTGTACACGCTGTGAGGAAAGACATGTTCAATCTGAGGCGAATCGAGATGAGTGCGCTGGTTGTACTTCAACAAAAGAAACTGCCTGCTTGTTGATGACTGCTCTTCTTTCTTCAACTCATCTTGGCGGCGTGCGCATCATCACCTGGGCTACCCACAGAAGGGCCAACCGCCCCACCTGTCCCACCTAGCCCCATTATATTCGCTACGTTGATGTTGTACAGAGCTTGCTGCGGCAGACTTGTGATGATGTTTTGTAGTTTTTGCATTTCCGTCTGCTGCCAATGGATGATATCGTCCTTTTGTTCGAGTAGGGTGCGCAGCGCTTTGACCGTGGAACGGGCTTCAGGGTCACAGGTAGCAGCATGCCTCGTCAGGAAGTCTCCATCGCCCTCTTCGCCTTCTGTTGGCTGTGGTGTTGGCAATCGTTTTCGCTTGCGGTTTGCCGTCGTGGAAGCAAGAAGAACACTTTGTCCAGAGGGTGATAGTGGCTGTCGAGTCAATTCTGCCAAGTGCCGTCTGCGCTTGTGTTCCTCTAGATTTTCCTTTCTAGTGAAACCCACCCCATTACTTCGATTACAATTTGTAAATGGACAGAACAAAAGTTGCTTGCTCGAGAGGTGCATTTTATGCACCTCTCGTTGGTGCCTCAACAATCCGCCTGAATATGTGAAACCAGGACTAAGTTCACAGCCAGGTTCATGACACTTGTAAGGACGTTCGTGCCGGTCCATGTGCTTATTGTATTCGCATCGCCGTTTGAAGGTCTCCTGTGGCTGTTTGTTCACACAATCGGGATGGTTGCAGATCATCTCATTGGCAGTATTGCGAGGCGGAGATCTATTGCGGCGGACGGTTGATACGCCTGATTTTTTAGGAGAAGAGGAGATCGGCGCTAGAGACATCGCCACATTTGAGAGCTTGGATTCTGGTGTTGGGAGCGAATTCATATCGGAGTGCTGAGTGTCAGCCGTATCCACAGAGCTGAGAGGTGATAGTACGACACTGTCACTCGATGGCGTTGGAGACCTTGACAAATTTGCCCTCATGCCGTAGGTGTCGATGCGTAGGTGTTCGTATTGTTCTGTATATTGATGATGCAAGAGGACGGTGTCATTCACCGGAAAAAGGTCCGTGTCGGCGGCTTCTTGTGAGTATTATATCGGTACTATATCAGGCTGATGCTTCGCAGCCTAGGAATATCCCGAAAGAGCCTGATATAAGACTCAAAGGCAGACTCTAGGGCTGTCATAAGGCAACAATGTACTGTCTTTAAATAAATAGGTGGAAGCCTGATTCAAGGGTGGATCATATGATGCCGTCATCCTCATGACTCACCTAAATAGTAGGTCGTTCTTGGATCGGAGATACCATAGTACAAAACACATCATCCATTATTTTTCTGCGCTTGAGAGATGCACACCAATTTGAAGATGGTGTCATCTGGGTAGTCGCGTTTGGAGGGTGGCAAACCTGAGGCAACGCCACACTTTCCACGCATTCTAGATGGAAGATGTTGGAAGCATTCATTGAGACTAGCTAGTATCAGTAACGACAGGTCAGTCGTCGTATGGTCACGGGTGAATCCCAGCGACATCTTGAAACGTGTCTCAAATGTGTGAAATCCTGAATGACTATAGGATGAGAGATGATTCGTTCTGCGACGTAGAGTACGTGGCAAAGGTACCATGATGACGCGACCGCTGAAGACAACTTGCCTACATGGATTAAGAGGCACGTCTAGAAGACTTCCAGTTGTACAAAGTGTTTGCTTCATAGCGCTGGTTCACGAAGTGACGCTGGATTCGTGACGCGGACTGAGAGGAAGGCGAAACAATAGGCAAAGGCCTATTACGGATCGCCAACCAACAGACGAAAGGCGAGGCACCGCGTTTGCCAGGAAGCTGTCTTGATAGAAGTAACACAACATTTTGAAAGAATTACCGTGGGACAAGAGTGCTGATCGTTCAAAGAGGTTGGCAGAAATATAACCTCCAGTGGCGAATTTGTAAGGTGGGCTAGGGAGGATGACGTGGCACACTACCATATGGTTGACTTGGACTTCATTTATTGTCGGCAATCAAAAGACTTCGTCTCTGAGTAAAACAACAACTGTTAGGTCGATGAAATCACATATGTCAGCATCCTCATCATCTCTGCCGACCGTTGTTCCAAGCAGACTAAGACTTCGGCGACAATGTAGCACAAGCTTCTTCAGGTTCACGACTACATGCCACTGCGATCTTGATCCTGCTCTGCCGGATGGTGTAGAGACATAAGTGAAATGAAAGGGATTTACTCGCTGATATACATCATCAGTTTTGAGAGTTCCTGTAGTGAATACATGACCATAAACGACCCGGTTTGTGGATTATTGATTGAGTGTTACTCAGAGAGGAAACAGCGGCAGAAGATTCGCGCAAGAGGGAACGAACAGTGCTAAAATTGTTGTACTTAAAACCGGACTACATTACCAAACATACAGTCCGCGAACCGGGATATCAGCAGCCAAGGATTTGGGAAGGTGATGTCAGCTCCGCAACCATTGCTACACGATCCTTCATGCATGTGCGGCCTGTATAACTTGTTGGACACGAGGATAAACTTGTACAAGTTTGTTCCAAAACTCGGGGTGGTCTGTGGCCGCGACCTGAGGATCCCATGCCATGGCAACAAAGGTGGTATCAACCCCTGATAAGATTGGTGTCATGAAGATCTGGCATACTTGCATGCCGATGAGAAATGCATACGCCATTATGAACGGAGTGAACTCGCGGCCTCTGTTGTATGCTGGGTTTGTGAACTCGAGATAGAGGTAGGTGAGCAAAGCGCATAGGTATGCCACGAATAGGCTGCCCATGTTCAAAACGGGACCGACCAAGCAGTCATTGACGAGTGCGTCGATGCCGCGATCTTTCATCATGGTCCACGTATCTTTGGCAGCAGCAAAGTATGTCTTGCCATACAGCGCGATATGACAGAAGGCGTATCGGTTAATGAATTGCACGGCCCAATCGAGCAGGCCAATAAAGCACTGCAGGATGCAGAAGAAAATAGTTCCAAATATATTTCCGTCAGCCGCCTCCTGTTGTTGGGCAACGCTGCAAATTTGTCGAAGCAAATTAATGAAGGCCACGATCAGGCTGCCAAGGGAGACTGAGCCGAAGCTGTAGGTGGCCGCCCTTCGAAAGGCGCCGAATGAGGAGCCTTTGGGGATCCCGCCGGGTTTTCCTGCGCAGAAATACCACGATCCATACACGCCAGCAACAGATGTGTGAATGGTATTCTTGATCCACTCACTGATCCAGTAACCAGCAAATGTCACAAATGCGACCAGGCCAGCCACACGGGCACTCGAACAGCCGCCGTCGTTGCATGAAGGATTTGGATTTTCGCCTGCGCCGCTAGGCATGTAGGCAGTGTAGATGCCAACCACTGTAGCCGAGAGCCAGCCAGCAAAGGCAACGCTCACAATCCCTCCAATCAGGCTAATCAAAAACACATGTACGCGAGGCATGCGAGCCACGTCCATGGTTTGCTGCAGCATGACGACAGCAAATGGGATTCTCGGGATCCAACTTATGAAGCAGATGATTGCGAAAACCGCGAAGATGGCAAAGACTATGCCCGCACCCCACAGGCGTCTGTAAAGGTAGTACACAGCCGTGCCGACAGCCAAGGCGCAATTCAAGATGCCGGTTATCCAAACAAACTGTTTGGTGAAGGCTCGAGCAGCCAGGAAATAGGCCCAAGAGAATGCGAAGGCAACGGCCAAGACGAAACCAGCCAGAATTAGCGTATTGGAGTTGAGGGAGAAGTCGTTTGCGTTATTATAAATGCCGGTTCCGTTCACCTTATGATAGCGAGAATAGCGGTATAGAGACAAGCCGCTGACGGCCACAAAGCCGCAGAAGGTTGCAATTAACTGGGATAAGGTCAGTATCTTACTTAGAAATTCACCTTGCGAAAGGCGGGACTTACCAGGAGACCGGCCCAGACGTCGTTCCATTTTGGCTTTTGAATCTTGAAAGTATCCTGGAAGTTTTGCTTGTCATCCTGAGGTGGATTAAAGCTCTGTCCATAGGTTGGTGGCTGGTAATTGTATTTCGGTTCGGCGGATGGCTCTTGCGGTTGATATCCTTGGGGCTGAGGAGCCGCTTGAGGTGGAGGGTAGCCTTGATAGCCCTGGGGGGGAGGACCTGAAGGAGCCTGGTACTGTTGATAGTTGTTCTGGTTGTTGTTGTAATAGTCTGCGGCCTGTCCGCCCGGGTGCGACATGGTGGGCGATGTCTATGCGACTATACAATCGATAGCTCTTTTGACAATCGCAGAGTGTAGTGGATTGATGATAAGACAACCAACGCGGGACCGATGACGCGCGTGTGGAAGAGAAGAGAAGAGGTAAGGAGCGGCGAAGGCAAAGGAGCGACGAGAAGACGAGAAGATGGAAAGAAGAAGCAGATAGTGACGAGACAAGGGTACCTAGGCGAAACTTTTGCTGCTCAAATGTAGGCTCTGGCGGCAGATTGCAGCAATGTCTTTAGTTATCCATGGCAGCTCATTGTTTTGGTAGCAGACTTCCAAGCTGAGGACGCCCAATGGAGTGCCAATTCGGCTCTTATTAGTGAGTTCACAACTGCCTAAGCGGTGCCGACATTCCGCTAAAAGTCCCCACTGATCTTTCGTTAATTAAATGGTGGCCAATAATTAGCGCCTCATCCCGGGGGCGATCGCGGTGATCTGCAGCGATCCCTGTGGGCACCGTGTGCTCTCTACCAAGTGTCACCTGGAGATGCAAAGCGGCACATAGCTCTGTTGAATTCTGCAGGGTATTCTACTCTTGCTCTTGAACTGGCGCTTTTGTCAACGAGCCCCAGACGTGAATACCTTGCCTGTATGATCCACAGAGCCGAATGCCGATGCAGATCGTACCCTGGTTACAGTAAGTGAAAAATGCAGATGACGCCGAATCAGAAAACCAGAATTGGCTGGCAGGGAGCTGAGGAGCTGAGGGAGCTGGCGCTGCGCGGCCTAAGCTCCTTGAGATACTCTCTAGGCGTAGAGTTCTGAGATTCTCAAACTTGGTCAGAGTCGTGAGAACACAATGACGCTCGTGTCGCGACTGCAGTCTCTGGCTCTTACTGGCTTCCTGCTGTCATTATTTCCATTGTCGGTTGCACTCCTCTGCTTCAACTACGCCCTGCTCGCTCTTGATCTGAAACCCAGCCTTCGAGGACGGCTACGGCGCAGTCGAGGATTCCAGCGTCATAACCTCTTGATTACTGGGATTGAAACGCCCCACGGCCTCCATCTGGCACGGGCATTCCACTCTACAGGTCACAACGTTACTGCGGCAGCAACTGAACATAGACTGCTGCCAGTCCATGTTCGCTTCTCGGCTGTGCTGTGGAGGTTCTACCAACTGAAGCACACCCTAACCGACGAGTCTGCCTCCGAATCTATCAAGGAGATTCTAGATATCGTTCAGAATGAGAACATTGATTTGTGGATTGACTGCTCACAGCCGAGGCACAGCTCACAGCTGAGACATGCAAAGGCAGTCGTCGAAAGGAGGTCGAGGTGTTTGGTTTTCCTTCCATCAGACAAGTATACAGATCTCTTCGCAAGCTCTGATGCCTTCCTTAGCTATGCGCACAGTCAGGGTCTTCCCGGCCTCGACAGCTATCAAGTTGGCAGCCGGGCGGAGATCCATGACGTGCTCAACACTTCCCGAGGCAAGAAGCGATACAAGTTGACGGGCCCAGACGGCGCAAGGGCAAAATCAGTCCTTCCTCGTCGTACGCTGAGCCAGACGTACCATGAGATCTCCGAGGTTATGGTTCAGAAGGACTCGCCGTGGCAGCTGAAGCAACATGTTGAGAGTCAGGAACGATACACGACGGTTGGTGTTGTCGTCAAAGGCCATCTGTGGGCATTTGCAGCCAGTCCAGTCTCTGCTCCCCAGTATCTCGACAGTCTGCCACCACGATCAGCGACAAACAAGGCGCTACGAAGCTATGTAGAAGCGCTTTGCAGGGGTCTTGGCGACGACTTTACAGGGCACATCAACATTGATTTTGTCACCGACGAAACGCCATCTCTCACGGGGGTGGAAAAGTCCCATTTCCCTGTGGATGGCCGTGTTGAACCGGGTGCCTCACTGCTTCTTTTCCAGGGACTGCACGGCTATCTTGTTCTGGCACGAGCGTATCTAGCTGTTCTGGCATCTGTCGCTGACGGTACCGTGTCAAATACTGCGTCACACGATGATGATGATAATGATGGCAATAACAATAACGAAACAGATGTCCTGATAAAGGCGAGAGCCGGCCGAGGCGTCTACTCATTGGGCTACGACATCAGCCAGCTAGCAATCTTGCCTGTTGAGAAGTTGCTGACATTCAGGATTGGGATCATCCAGCTTTTTGGAGAGTTTGCAACACTTGCGGGTCACATTTTGGTCGGGCAGGAATGCGTCTACGACTTTAGGGATCCCTTGCCTTTCTGGTGGCTGTACCAAGTCTACCTCCCCCTGACCCTCGTGCGGTTAGCGTTGCAACCCAGAAGCGAGCGAAATACATCGCGTCTACAGACTTTGATAAGATAGATCAGAATGACATCATTATCATCAGCCAACCGCCGGATTCCCAGCCAGCCATTCCCGCCTGTTGACAGATAGTGTTGCAACGGCGGGCACACACATTTTCATTCTCATCCGTCTCCTGTTCCCAACACCAATGTTGAAAGTAAGATAAGATTTTCCAACTCATCAATCCAGTCTCCCAGATGGTCGTCCTCGGGCACTTCCACTTCTCGTTCTTCTCCTAACTCCAAAATCAGGTCTCTCTAGCCCGACGTGGTCGTGGTCAGCAGTCGCACTTTCGATCTCACTACCAGTTGTCCGCCTTATCGGCTTTCGCGCTATGCCATCCTTACTCTCCCAGCCATGCTTCCCCAGCCGATCCCTCAATTCGTGGCTCTCACCTCTCTCGACGGCGTCGTCGACAATTACACTCTCATCCGTCTCGTCGCCGTCGACTTCCGGCATCCTAGTGCTGCTACTCCCACTCTCTCCATACGCCCCACCTACGCTCTCCATCACGAATGCACCAGCCGTGGGTGCATCGAGGGCTCTCAGCTCATCGACCCTGAACCACTTTGGCATGAAGAAGGTTCTGAACGGGATGCTCAGTAAGATGATGACTGGGAATCCGATCGCGGCGATAGTCTGCGTGATTGCGAACGTGGCACCGAAGATAATCAATTCAAGGGCTACGAATGCCCAGATGCTTGATCTCCGCTCGATTCGCGCGAGTGGATCAGACTTGTCAGTCAATTCCTTGTCCTGAAAGAGAAAGAGAAGTTTCAGTGTGATGCCATTTCCCGCCAAGGCCTGCACGCCCATGACGAAGAAGAGTCCAGCCAGCACACCCTGCGGAATGAGGTGCAACACAACCAAGAGCGGTCCTGTCATAGTGACCAGGAAAAGGAGACCTTGGGCTAGGTTGCTGAATCGCTGCTCAACGACATGGTCCACGACGCGGATAGTCTTGCCGGATTTTTCTTCGGGATCGATGACTTGCTTTGTTACGCACAGCGCTTGTGTATGGAAGGGTGCTTGCGGGATGAGTCCATTGGGGAAAGGGAGGCCGAGAATTCCTGCGATACCGGTGCTGATTCCTAGTAGGAAAATATCTAGATCGATGTGTCAGCATGCCAGAATCTTTTGGCGGCGGAAAAGGATGGGTACGCGTACCCCAGTGGAAGCCGGGCGGCTTGCGAAGTGGAAATTCAGTTCCTTGCGCCATGAGAGAAGAGACGTTGTGATCGAACCAAAACAAGATTGTCAGGAGCAGTGCGAACGGGATGGCAAGGAAGACTTCGCCAACGCCAACGTTGCCGAGGTCGACAACCCAATTGCGGTCAGCTGTGGGAGAGAAAGCTTTGGAAATTGGTAGGGTCTCCAGATGGATGCCGCGCATGTGGCCGATATGCACGAAGCCAGTGAAGAAGACGAGGGTCAAGGGTGTGCCATAATCCTCGATAAATAGACGCACGTGCCTGTGGAAGAGCTTTGAATTGCCAATGACGCCGCACAAAAAGGCAACGCCCAACACGAGAAGAGCGACCATGATCTGCAAGTACGCAGAAGTTGGACCGGCGAACCCCCATTGGCGAGTTAGGACTTGGATGCCTTTTTGAAGGTAGATGAAAGCAACATAGAAGCCAAAGGTGTCGCAGGAGAATCGCGTGACGTATGTGAGCGCGTTGCTAGAATTAGTGATGGCAAGAATCCAATGCATAATGAGGGCCCAGATGCCAATCCAGGCCATGAAGGCGAAGAAGTTGTATCCATGAGGTACGACAATGTCATAGACGGTGTATGAGAAGACGGTAATGGGACCAGTGACACCAACGATCACGAGCGGCTGGGCTGCAAAAAGACTGAAGATAAGGCAGGCCATGACTGAGGAGAGCAGGACTTCGTTGACACCAAAGGAGTTGTGTGTCTTTTGCTATGAGTCAGAACGAGTGTACGTACGTCCATACACAGCCGACATCCGCGAGTGACATACCTTTGCAAACATATCGAGGGAGAAGGCAAGCGCAGGCAATATGCTAGCAAAAGAGTCAGTATGCCATAATGCCCTCTGCGGCTAAAAGAGAGCAAGTGGCTCGGGCCCAGATTAAGATCATCCGGGGGGATGAGAAGAAATCAAGGACGGTGATCATATGAATGTTGGTTTATGCCACAAAGGTACGGGCCCCGTACTTTGCAAAATACATATACTAATGTAGGGGTCAGTCTCCTTGGGGGTGTGCATGTATCGGATGGAGAAAGAGAGAGAGAGAGAGATGTGTGCTCCTACCACTGTGGCCGGGATCACACGATAATCCCAGGCATCCCGCCAATCACTCCAGTAAAATGGCGTGCGCCTCTTGATGTCGTCCATCATGCCCTTGAACCATCTCACCTTCCACCATCTAGGGGTCGTTCTATCACCAGTTGAGTGCGTCCTCAGCCTTGTTGTGGTTGTGTTGTCGTGGGCCGCCGCCGCAATTGGCTCGACTTCCTCGGTCGTGGGACGCTGCTGGGATTGACTGGAGCGAAACGACGGACGGCGTCGGCGGTCCCATGGCTTCTTCTGCGAGTGGACAGACCCCGATCTTCGTGCAAGCTGTGGACTCTGTGGTCGTCCCCCGACACCGGAGTGATTGGTCATGTCTTTACAATACCAGCAATAAACACCACTAGCAAATTCAGCAGAGCAACGTCATCAATCAAAACGATCTGTAAAAGACGAAGCTTCATCGGAGCGCTGCTAGTCATTCGAGCAAAGACTGGCTTTAGACGGTGGTAGCATTATGTGCAACTAGAGTGGTGAATCTGCTCCCTGTTGGCCAAGCTTTCTGGGCATGATGATTTTTTTTTGTGTGGATAATACACGATGGCCATCGAAATAAAGTGCGGGGATGCACAGGTACGAATACGTAATTGCTTGTTACATTATTAATAAGCAGGAGCTGTCGCTCTTCGCAGCGAGTTTCTGGTCTGCGTTAACGTAATTCACCATCGAGTGGGCCACGCCAACGAGTAAGCCACTTCACTATTCCCCTTCTCTTAATAGACGTGATTTGGCCTTCTCCTCTAGCTTTAAGGACCAATTGGACTATCCCTTCTTGTTGAACGCATATAGGATGGATCGTGGGTGGTGGAGAAAAAAGTGTTGAAGTTAAGTGGTTTGGTGAAGTGGCCACTCGATGTTGATCTAGGATAGAAGGTACAAATATCAAGGTATCGGATTCAGAGTGTTGCCGCACTACGAGTTATTCTTCAGCATACTATGAATCAATCACTCTCTTTCACAATCTGCGCTAGTGCCTTCTCGTACTCTTCAACCTCCTTGGCTCCAATGAGAGTGATGTCCCGTCGCTTGCCTTCAAGGACGATGTATGGCACACTATCCACTCCATTGTGTGCTTGTTCCTGGATCTTGTTCTTCACGTCAAAGAGCCCGTCATCCCGGTCGTCTATAAAGGTCCTAGCTTCGCTCTCTGGAATACCGGCGGCTGTCGTTGCAGTGAGCAAGGTCAGATCTGACGAGGGATGCTTCTCGTTCTCGAAATATTGAGAATACAGAGCTGAGCATGGTCAGTGTTGGCCTGAATCATCAGACTGCAATCCTCACAGTTGATAATCTTGTCAGCAACCTCTGGACCCTTCTTTTCCTGAAAATGCTGAATTACACGATGGGCGTCAATGGTGTTAGCAACAGTGCCACCGAATTTGTAGTTGATGCCTGCACTCTGGCCGTAGGCCGACATCAACGTGACGTACATGCTCATCTTCTCTTTCGAGTCCCCATACCGGCTCTTCTTGTACCACTCATATTTATCCTCACCTACTTTCGTTGCTTCTGGATTCAGCTGGTAGGGGAAATAGGTCACAGTGAAGTTAACGGCATCTTTCTGCCCGCTGCTTCGAAATCGACGTAGAGCTTTGAGCAGTCAGATGCATCCCATTGGTCCACCGCGGAATCCAGCGATGCATGCTAGCCGTTATCGAGACCTAGACCACCGGGAAGGACCAACCTTCATCCAATCTGCAGAAAGAACCAGCACGTGTCAGAGCTGCCCAGGTACCACTGTAGGAGCTCGGGCACTGTATACCTCTTTTTAGCCAGGTAGGTCCTGTTCGGGTCGATCAGACTCTGCGCCGCGGCCATTGTTCATACGCACTACCTACCATGGACAGATTGTGTATTTGGGGGGGTCAGTGGGTCAGCTGCTAATGAGACACGGCCCCGGACTTACCGAGGGTGAACGAGATGTGGGAATCGAACGTCATCGTTCTTCTCGGTTGCGGTCGCTCGGTCAACTTTGCGTAACGAGGAAAAAGCCAAAGCTCACAACAGGAAATCTACAGGTCAACTGCACGGTGTGACAGTGGCGCAATTTGAACCCGAAGAGACCGGCCGTGCGGATCATCTCACGCACAGCAAGATGGACAAGTCGCTTGGGTGTGCAGTTTGGAGACGTGCGGAGACACGCGGAGAAGGCTGTCCACACTCTGAAAACAGCGAGGCCTGGTGTTGCTTCACATGCCTCCACCAGCTTCCGTTTGCGGACGACCGAGTTTAACTCGCTAAGAGAAAGATTCGATAGACCACGATTGGCTAGCCTTGGAATTGCGTCAACCTCCTGATTGATCAGAGCGGAGCTTGGTGTTTCGGGCGCGAAGTGCCTGGAAGCTGCCACCGTGGAGCTGACATGCTCGCGCACTTTCCGGGCACTAACCTTACCCAGGGGAATTGGGCGCTCCAAGTAGTTTTCGTGGCACTGGTTGGTGGCAACTCCTCATCACTGCAACCCATCATTGGTGTAGGACCATTTTGGCTTCACCAGCCACCGCGATTGGTTCCCCACCAACCTGTTGATCAACCCCTGTCTCTTTCCATCTTCGTCTCTGCATCCAGCCCTCCAATCCTGAAATTGTCTCAATAGCAGACACAACGGTGCTCGTGGCTATACTGGATCGGCGCCTCGGATGTTTGTTCAACCGCAATGTCCCTTCAGAGGCACCACACCTTTGATTTGCTTTCCCCGCCCCAGCAGTGCCCTGTCCCACCCTCTGCTCTATTCTCCACTGCGGGAACAAAGTTGGATGACTATATAGTCATGGCCCCTTCGTTCTAGTGATCTTCTTTCCCTTGTCATTGATCGCTACCACTAAGTCCTTCGTTGGTAAAACACACTCGCTCTTGAGTCCTTTACAGCAGCATCTACTCAACCAACACCAAATACATCGCATACTCAGTCACGATGCGTTTCACACTCGCATTGGCTCTTGCCACTCTGGCTATTGCCGCTCCTGGTCCCGGTGGAGAGTGGGCTGATTGGAGTGCATGGTCGTCATCTGCTGCTGAGACTACTCCTGCAGCAGCAAGCTCCGCACCTGTTGCGTCGTCTGTTCCGTTGACCTCCAGCGCACCAGCTGCTTCAGTTCCGGCTTCCAGTGCACCCGTTGCTTCTGTTCCGGCCAAATCTAGTGCACCCGCTTCTGCTGGTTCTAGTGTTCCAGCAGCACCGTCGTCTCGCCCCTGGTCAAGCGGAGGTGTCGGTTCTGTACAACCTAGCGTTGCAAGCTCCATCGCCGCCTCGTCCCAGCCTAGTTCAGCACCTACCAGCGCCGCCCCAGCTCCTGCCAGCTCTTCTGCTGCCGCCGCCAGCTCGTACACTGGTGCAGCTGCCCAGCCTACCGCCCACGTC
The DNA here is from genome assembly GCA_003709845.1 of Chaetothyriales sp. CBS 134916. Lineage (NCBI taxonomy): Eukaryota > Fungi > Ascomycota > Eurotiomycetes > Chaetothyriales > Domatiomycetaceae > Domatiomyces > Domatiomyces globalis. Next base: position 1,258 of record QQXO01000222.1, on the reverse strand, counting down.
CAGAAGATTGTCGGTGCTGGTCTGGCCATTGTTGCAGCAGCTCTGCTGTAAACGGCACTATCACGAATTCGCGCGTTGCCCCTCCACCTTTGGGACGTCTCAAAACGCGAGGAATCTTTGACTCGACGGGATACAGGAGACTGGGGAACTGTGAGACGATCTCGAAATGACCGGAGCTGCCCAGATACAGCGGGCGCATCAAGGACAAAAAGGTGTCGGCAATTTTACTGCATCAGTCAGCGAGCTGATTGGAATTTTTGGTACAGGTTGTCAAATAGAACATGAGTTTACATTTAGGACCGCACTAATAATCAATTTGATTCATTTACAGAGGTCCATTTCAAAAGTTTGTCCTGCGCTAAGAGGCACTAAAAGGCTCTAATTACGCCACAACCAGAGTATCCCTGTCTATCAACTATCTGTATTTCGTTGCCGGCCCTCTTGATATTCATTTCCTCCCTTAAGTTCAATAATCTTTTGTATATAAGCAGGAATTCGTTCAATCTATCTCTAAATTTCCTCCTGTAGCAAATCTACCCATGCCCGCTTCTATGCTCAAATAGCATCTTGTCGATTCTTTGGTGCACCTTTCCTTGTTGTCCTCCTCTTTATCTATAGCTAAGCTAGCTCTATTGTATTTAGGTCTAGTGAGTTTAGGCACCATAGAAGACGCTGAACCTTATGAATATCATAGGTCTGCTGCTGAATATAGTGATTATAAGCAGGAGCTTTATCTTCTTGAACCAGAGTTTCTGGTCTGGTCTAAAGACACTCCTTTGCAAAAGGAATCAACTTTATCCTCAAAATTTTAGTTTGATAAAGATACCAGTCAATTCCTCCTCTTTTACTTTGTATAAGCTTCCTAGTCTTCTGATTCTAATGCTATTGTGGTTTTCGACTAGGTCATTAATATAAACTAAGTCTTTGAATACCATTCTTAAGCTCCTATACTTCTTTCATTTTTGGCTCAAGCTCTTTATTTAATTTCTTAATAGCTTCTTTAGATTACCTCTTCTCAGCAGTAGTTTCTAGAGCCTAGCAGTGATAAGGACCTTTCTTTTTATAAGAAAAACAACCCTAAAACATGAATTCAGATAAACCTTTCTATTGTTCTTATATACAGCTTCGTATAAATTATTCTTCTGTCTTTCTCCAGACTTAATAGCTTCTATGACAATAAATGTAAGAGTATCCCTATGCTGCGTAAGTATAGGAGGGCTGTTGAGATGTTCTAGGCCGGGTGTCTAGCGAGCAACAG